>VDFB02258629.1:0-47370 GCA_007258455.2 Sequoia sempervirens
TGTTGCTATTATCTTGTTTCCCATCTCATTAAGCCTTCCGCTAATTCATAAAAATTTCACCTAAACGCGAGCGACATTTCATGTCACAATGTGAACTCGAGTGGGGTTTTTTGTAGTTTATCGAACCTTTCACATTGCCGCTCGAGACCTTTTTATTTCCTTTAAATGTTATATTGGGCGGTGTTTTGTATAATTAGTCAAACCTTGTCATCAACGTGATAGTCATTAGCCTAAGCGATCTTTGTCATAGCATTCGAACTTGGGTACATATTTATGGATTTCTTTGAACCTCTTTTATAACTGCCCATAGATGTTTGTTTTTAAATTTTCAAAAGACAGTTATGTGAGGAATGTTGACAGCGACAACTACCATGTGCCATAATGCTAAATCAAGACATTAATGTCCATCTACCCCCATGTTTTTTTGTGTAGTTGTGGTTGATAAAATAGAGGGACGAGAAAACATTCCTATCACAAAATTTTTTGAGGAAGAGTTGGAGGAGACACTTAGTTTGAATTACAGGGATTTCTATTGGAGGCATTTTCAGTTTTATTCATTGCAACCTATTTTCTGAATTGTGTACTCTTGCATTGAAGAAGTATATATTATTGAGAGTTACAACTGCACATGACAAGGGTTAAATATGTTGGTTATGAATATGTGTCTGGGTTTACCTATGAGGGGCCTGAGATTGGTGACACTTGGCTAGGGCCTGTAAACCTAGATGAATTACAAAACAAATTTAACCAACCTAATCCTCCACCCATCATTGGGAGAGTAGTAGATAGTGGGTTGATTGAGGCTGCCACATGTCCAATAGCAGTGCAATGTCCCGAATTAGTATTGGCATGCATCAGACATTACAACTCACAGACACATTAGGTTAGAACATAAGACAATAGGCTTATTCTGAAAATTCAAAGGTCTACCTTCGTGTCATGTTTGAGGACTCCAGAAAGGGAAGAGTATTCACCAATGGACATGACCAATTCTCAGTCTGAGTTCACTGCCAAGAAAGGGGTTTACAGGAATGTGATAGCAAAGAATTGGTTAGTCAAGCCAAAGAAAGGAAAATCCCAATTTCCTCGCAACCTGCACAAGAACCATTTGATAAATGAAGTAGCCGACATTAATGTGTTGTTGCATAGGGTTAGGGGTAGTGAAAATTTTCACAGTTTCGAAGAATGGATGTATTTCTTCATCCAAATCATATTGAGCAAAGAACAATTTCTGGATTGGGCTAAGATTATTAGTGATTGTGTACATGAGTTGATGTCACTCTTCGCTTTGAACAAATTTTTCTTCATGTCATCATATTTAATATATGCTCTTGCAAGCACTCGACCCTGGCCTGGATTAAGGCCAAGTGATTTACCACCAGGGAAAGTACCGATTTATGACTACTTTGATAAGCTCCAACTTCATAAAAGCTTATTTCATTTTAGGAGAATTTCTAACACTTCTACCATGAGAATGGTCAGGGAATTGTAGGGGTGTTAAAAAATGAGATTAACTCCAGAGGCCATATAGTTTGTTGATTTCTATGGTTTTAATTTTATTCAATATCAAAGGTTTTCATATATAAGAGTGGGCGGATATGCAAGTTTTCCTATTAAATTTCCCAAGTACCCTAAAGATAAATGGGTAATTATTGAGGTCAGTAGGGAATTAGCTGATGTTAATAGATTGTGCCAAGGTAGAAAGAGACTTACAGTCAGCTTTCCATTCGGATTTGGTGCATATAGTTTCCAATCTATGTTTGATGCTTTGAATATTGAGGCAGAATTGTCCAGGTATAATATGCCCTCATATGATTTGCGTGTTTCTTTTGACCTAAAGGACTATATTAAGAACAACCTGAAATTGGTCCTTCTTTCAACCACCAACCCAACCTTGAGGATTATTGGGCTAATTATTTTGATGAATATGAGGTAAGGAGGAGAAGCTGGATGAGATTGACAGTGGAACAAATTGATATTTATGATTTGAAGTGGGATTTGTGAGATGTTATTGAAGATGGGTTTGACATGGTTGACCTAGTATACATTGAACTCATAGAGAGCTGACCCATTCATGCCATGGACTGGAACTTTAAAGAAAAATAAACTATTTAAGCTAGAACCGATGATGTTCTAACTAGAACTAGGGAATGGGTGACAAAGAAGAAAACTGAGCAATCTCGGCCTTGTACTAAATCAAAGGATTCATGAGTTGATGAAGGTACTTCCCAAGCCTCTTCCAGTAGGAAATCAACTAGTAATGTCCCTCAGTATTCATCAACAGGTGCCTAAGGAAGCGGTGATGGGGATCCACCAGAAAGGAATGTGTACTCACAAACCTGTGGGGATGATATTTTCAATTTACCTATTCTGGAAAAGAAGAGGAAGGATTAGAAAGTTTGAATGTTGATTCCCCTCCCTCTCAGAATGAATCACCTGTTAGAGAGGTAAACCCCTCTTAGGAGCTAGGAATAACTGCACTAGTAGGAGATACTCCTCCAGTTACTCAGACGCTATTTGGGTCCCCATGTTTCAAGACAACTAAGGTCACAACAACCCCAACATGGCTAGAAGATTCACTGTCTTGGAAAAGGAAAGCCATACAATCAAGCTTGCCTAAGCAAGACATGGTAAGTCAGCTATTACAGAGAACTTCAACTCCTAAACCTAAGAAGTTGAAGACCACCGCTAGGATTATAGATGACACTGAATTAGGGACACTCCAACTGGAAATTGCACACCCATCTATGCAGAAAGATGCTTCAAAAGCAATAATGAGTGACTTTGAAGTGAATAGGGTTGACCTCGGTCCTCCTACCAGGGATGGGGATGTTTATATTTTTTAGGTATCAACAACCAGGATGGTTGAGAGATCGAAGAAAGATAAAGAAAGCAAGGATGAATTGAAAGCTCAGGTTCAAAACTTGACTACTTGTTTAAAATCTATTTTTGAGGTTGTCCCACAACCTATTTCTCAAGTAGATGCTTCTGTTGAATCTCTCATTGTGGTTGGAAAGGAAGCCCTAACTAAAATCAAAAGTAGTCAAAGTTTAAGTCAGGCTATAGATGACTGAAATGAATCCCTTATCAAGAAGGGAAGTCTTGTTATTTCTGAATCTCTTAAACATTTTCACGAGAAAAATACTCTGAAAGCTACCTTAGGAGATGAGATCATTGCCGTTGAGAAAGAAGAGAATTATGGGTTAATTATCATACTGAATTGAAGTTTTTGATGACCTTAGATATGGAAAAGCTAACCACAGATCAAATCATACCTAATGCTTTAGATACTCGCTACCTGTCATGGGCTAAAGGAGTAGAATGGAAATTGCAGGTTGCTAAACAAAGCTTACAAAAGCTTAAAGAGGTCATCAATGAATGTGACACCATTTCAGACGATGCATTGAACACCTTGATAGCTCTTGGTCCGCTATAGGATAAAAATGGAATTAAAGATAATGTAAATGCTAGAAGCTTAGCTACTGATTTCCAGAAAACGGTTAAAGAAGCTCTTGAAATACCCACTCCTAATGTTGAACACTTACAAAAACTAAGTGAATTACACTTGGTATCATCTCAGGCAATGAATCTTTTGAAAGTTTGCGAGCAACATATGGAAATGACTAAAGATCTTCATTTGACATGGAAGGTGAGGATGAAAAATGTAGCTATCCCTCAACATAAAGACCTGATGCATATCCTAAAGAATTTCCAGGTGTGGCGGAAGAGACCTTTGGTGATCCAGGAAGTTGGAAATGAAGTGACACCGTCGTAGTGGCACGACTCTTCTTTGTTTCTTTTATATGTCTTTTGATTAATGGGCTATGGACATGAAGAGGCGAAACTTATTCACCTATTTAAATTGTATCTATTTTCATATGTTCTCTCTAGACATTATTCTGCAAGTTTTTGCTTAGTACTATTGATAAATGAAATTACCATTTTGTTTGTGTGCAATTTGGTAGAGTTTATCTATTTTCTTAAATCTTTGCGTTTAAGAATATTTTATGCATGTCTTGTCTTGGCATGAGAAGTGTAGTTCTTACATTGGTTTCATTTCTCATATGGTATTGAGTGAATATTTTGTTTCTAATGATTAATTAGTCTTTGTGCTAATATTTCCTATTCACTGCTCAAGCACCTAATACTTGGAATTTTCTGATATTGAGTATACCTTTTCTGCTTTCTGGTTAAAAGCATATATGATGTTTTACTTTCCTTTTTCTTTCAATTCATTGAAAATCTTATGAGGGAGATGTACCTCGAAAAAATTTAGAGAATATTAATCTTGTTTAAAGATAAATATTTAGAGCTATTGGCTAATTTCTTGCACCTTGTAGGCGTTTAATTGTAAATTCTCAAAGGGTAAAAATATATTAACCAAAAGGACAAAATAAATCTCAGCAAGCGGACAAGAAAATACTATGTCGCCTTGGCTGTGAACAATCACAAAACATAATTTAGGTTGCAGGAACATATAGTTGTTGAAATTGAAACTAACTATTGAATAGAAAATAACTTCTAATAATTAATTATTTCTGGAAAAAAATTACCCTTGATGCGTCTACTCAAACTGAGTCTCTACTACATCTTAATCTCATAAAAAAATTTATCAATGATTACAACATAACTGGTTAGAAAACATTACTTAATTTTACCTGAAATTACAAAAACTGCATCAAATTTTAAATGACACCATTGATTTTGTTTAAAAAAGATAAACCTAGTACTTTAGAAACTACATCAATTTCCCACAGAATCTATTCTTACATGTTTTTGAAATAATATAGATAACTTATTCAAATTTTTACATCAAGTTGCCTAACTCTAATTGTTCTGAATTCTCATTGCCACTTAAGGGCTTGTTTGGCATACCATGATCCTGCACATACCCCATTAAAAAGGTAGTTACATTCTTTTATTCAAATTAGAAATTTCCCTCCATGTGAGTTTTCCCTCCTTTGACCTTTTAATGATCATCTTCTTGGATTTTTGGTAACCGACCAACTAGCAAGAGTTTCTCCCACTTGGCAGGCTTCGTTGACATCAACATTTTAGTGGAAACCTATATAATAACATTAGCACACACAAACAATTGTATATCTATAATTACCTTAGCAACATTCATTTGACCACTTGTAAAATCAACATAGATAATTCACATAGCATGGTAAAGTCATTAAAAGTCACAAGGATAAACTTATGCCAAAGGTTTATGGTTTTAAAGGAACAACATAGAAATTTTCAACAACCAAGTGTCAAAGTCTATGATAGAAACAACAATTAGATAATAGATCTTATCAAAGTTGAGCCATTAAATGGACTCATCATCCCCCCCAACCTAACATTTTGTTGCTCCTCTAGAAGAAGGAGCACTATTATTTTGCTTAGTTAATGTCTTGAAATCACCAACTGCCAACTGTCCCACATCGGTCTCTGCAATGTCTGAATTAGGATCCTAGTAGAATCCATGTTTGTTCTCTAGTCTTTTCCATCTTGCTCTTTTTGCAGCTATGTCATACTAGTAAAGCTTATAATCTGGCACAAGCGAAAAATAGTGTAGGTGGCTAAAATGTTAATGGAATCCAAAACTGTTGTTTCAACCTTCTAATTTGTATGTACCTATCAACTCTTTTGCATGTTGCAACATAGTTTTGTAAAGAGTGGGGTTCAACTTGTTTCAACTCTTCTGGAAAACTGTTCCACCTCTATGCTAAGTACCCCATTACTGATTTTCTTGTAGTCTCAGCTACCTTCTCATAGTCCTTGTAGGTTTCCTCTCTAATAGGAATAATCCTATTCTTGTAGCTTGGGTGATAGAGAATTCTATGCCATGTCTAGAAAATATCTGTAGGGTTACTAGATTTAGGCCTGAGAGGCAAGGGAGTATGAAATTTCTTTTCCCTATAAGTTCTATATTATTGTCCCCAACTAATTTCATTTTGAATCTAGGACATAAATTCCCTTAAATAGAGGTCTCCAATATACAGTAAGGGATTCCAATCATGATCATTAGACAAAACATAATTATGCAAGTATAGTTCACATAAAAAAAATTTAACATCAAGAGGGGCAAACTGATAAGCTTGGAAAAATTCATGTGGAGTGTCAAGAGTAGGACTCAAACTTGAAATAATCCTTGATAGTTTAAAGGAAATATTTTTCTCCTTCAAGTGTAGGGAATACACTCTAGGAGGAGTTCTGCATGCTAGCATTTTGGGTATTAAGTCTACCACATTGTCTACCTTTTCCTTCAAGGAAGCAATTTATGCATTCTTTTCTTCAATATCTACATTTTTATTTTTAATCTCACCCTGTAGCTTGCATTTTTCCTTTTTCCATTCCCCATATTTTCTTTGCATCTCACTCCATAATTTCAGAGCTACATCATTCCATGAAAAGGAAGGAGGTTTATGTGTTCCTACCAAAATATTACTTTGCACCAATTCCTGATGGTCAAATAAAACCAGTTGCAGTGATTCAGGTTGTCCATCCGACCCTGGCTGCATGAGCTCTGGATTCTGATCGTGTTCTTGTTGCAGGGGTTCTGGAATTTCATCTTTCTCCTGATTCTCAACCTGTTCTGCAATGGAAGAGAGCCCTGCTAATCTGATAATTGTTTGTTCCTCAAAAACATCCTTTTCTTCAACATTCACCTGCCCCATTGGGGCTTCTGTCTCCTCCCTAGATGTTTTTCTAAGCCTAGGGATTCTCTTTAGAGGTACACCAATGACTGGCCCAACTGGTTTTGACTTCTTAGGAGGGTTTTTATCTTTTTCTTCGGATGTAGGAAGAACATTGTTATCAACCTTTCATTTCCTAGGGCTTGGTGTTGCTTTTTCTGCCACATGCTTCTTGGCCTTTCCCTTTCTCATTTTTGCTTCTTTCATCTATACTTCCTCTCTCCTAAGGGAAGCCCTAGTTTGAATTGGGGTTTTGGGAAGAGCATTAATATCAGAGTCTGAGGATGAACTTTCCTCATCTGAATATTCTGACTCAAAAGAACCAATTTCAATAGCTCACTCGGCTGTAGGAGGATTTGAACTAGGGTTTGCACTAGAGGTTGATGCTCTAGGAGTAATTTCAGTAGCCTCAATTCCCTACTAACCCTACAAGGTTGATACCAACCTCTAGGACATACATTTTATGATCTAAATTGATCGATGTTTACAAATTCCTCCCATGTCATGTCAAACACCTCTTGCAGAGACTTCTCTACTAACAATTTTATTAAACAATGGTGAGAGATAGAATTATCTCTACCTTTTTGCATCTCAACCGCCATGATTGCAAGGAGGTGATATAGAACATTGGGCACGTTCATTCTGCTTCCATTCCTCATGTGGTTCAAGAGCTTGAAGTGTAAAGAATGGAGGCATGACTGACGGCCCTCACAAGTGATATACTTGAAAATGTGGATGACTACTTGTTTTCATGGCTCTAGTAGGGAAGTTCTCTTCATACCTTGTTTATCCACAACCAATGGAGGGTCACTAGGTTTAGTAAATTCAACCTTGGCTGACCTTTCATCTCTAGTAGCAGGGTATGGTTCTCCATCAGTAGGTAAGCCTATTACCTTTGCAATTCTCTCAGTAATGATCACCTCTAACCCTTTTACCATTGCCTTCCCCTTAGAGAGTGTTTGTGCAAATTCTTGTGGAATGTCCTCATTGTAGCTGTCAAGCTTTAGGAAATAATCCATCCATCCACAATTCCTAAACTCTTCTAAAGAAGGTGCATCTTGCATTACCACATAATGAACAGTGGGTTCATTCCTAATTAGCTGACCTCCCATTGTTTCAGCTACCTATAATCAAATAAGCACTTCAGCTAAATTTCCTTTTCCTGCAATCTCTTTCTGAAAACCCCAACTTCTTCTTCTGTAGTGCTAACACCAATGTCATGTAGCTGATCAATTTACCTTTTTGGGTGACGTTTAATATTGTGACTAAGGAAATAAAGAACAATAAATGAAGGGTATTATCAAGAAAAATGGTGGCGGTTCAATGACATTTCACACATGCAAGCCATCATTTCAATCTATCATTCAAATTAGCTTATTTCAAATTTGTTGACATTGATGACATGTGGACTTGTGAGTTGACACTCCCCCAACCTAAATTACAACATGTGTCTACACGGTTGTATGGTAATTATGATTGGGAAAGGCGGAGTAAAATGCGATGCTATGTGAAATATCCACATTAAATTATATTAATTAAAGAAATGCACTAAAAGTAATTAAGAGAGAACAAATTGTCACGTACGTACCTTAAAACATGGAGTTTCTTCGCAAAGAATATGGAGAAAGTACCGGTTACCTTTAAAAAGTGCGATTGAGCAATTAATGTAGTGGTGATGGAATGAAGTGATGGCGAAGTGGAGTGATGGAGTTATGGAAGAGAGAGAAGGTGGAGATGGATGGGTGGATTAATGAAGAAGTGGATTGCCACAAAAATGGAAATATTTATTATGAAGTGATTGCATGTGTAATTGGATCAGTTAGAAGGAGGGACACTATGTCTGCTTCCTTTGGCTGCAGGAAGTTTGAAGGTTGGGTGTTGGTTAAATTGTTGCATGAATTCCTCCTTGGACATTGGCTTATGATACAACCTTAGACGGTGACCGTTGACCAAAATTTTGAATCTGATAGGTTCAATGTTTGTGAGTTGTACAACACTGTTGGGAAAGACTTTTGCAACTTCATATAGTCCCAACCATCTAGTTTGATATTTTCCTGCATTATCTTGATACTTGGAGTCATAAAGAAGTGCCCAGTCACCAGGCTGGAACTACTTTTCCTTTATGTACCTATCATGCCATTTGATCCTTTGATTTTGCACTACCTCAGTATGATGCAAGGTTGTCTTTATCATCTCATCCAAAGCATTCAGCTGCATGATTCTACCTTTTGTGCCTCAGATATATCCATCCCAAGATCTAATGTAGTCCTAAGAGTCTTATGTTCAAATTCAATGGGCATCATAGTTATCTTCCCATACAGTAATTCAAAGGGAGAGAAGCATGTAGTTGTTTTCCAAGTGGTCCTATAGGTCCAGACAACTTCTGGTCGCCTATTTTCCCAGTCTTTCCTATGAATAACCACCATTTTGGTTAGAATTTCCTCAATTTCCCTATTGGTCACCTCAGATTGGCCATTGGCCCAAGGATGATAGGGTGTAGACTTCCTGTGCCTCACATTATATTCACTAACTAGTGTTGTAACAAGGGTTGATGTAAATTGAGCCCCTTGATCAATCACTATCTCCCTTGGGACCCCATAACGAGTAAGGATTTCCTCATAAAGAGATTATATAACCTTATTATCTTTGGCATGCTTCATTGCTTTAACCTCAACCCACTTGGTCACATAGTCAATACAAACCAAGATGTAGGATTTACCATTTGATGGAGGATCAATGGGACCTACAAAATCCAATCCTCATTTATCAAATGGAGTGATGACTACCTATGGGTAGAGAGGAATCTCATCAGATTTGGTTGGTCGACCCATCCTCTAGCATTTATGACACTTCCTTGTATACCTGCCTGCATCCTTATGAAGTGTGGGCTAGTAATATCTTGTATTAAGGATCTTCATTGTTGTCCTCTTGGCTGCAAAATGGCCTCCACAAGGTTCATTGTGACATGCATGCAATATATCATATATCTCATCTTCCCTTACACACCTCATGACATGGTCTGGTCCAGTGTAGAACAAACAACCTGCAATCCATGAGAAAGGAAAGGTTTTCTCAATGAGTACCCTTCTCTCTTTTGGAGAGAAATGAGGAACTCTCCTTGTAACTAGGTAATTGGCTATGTCAGCATACCAAGGTGTATGGACACTGATGGAAAAAAAATGTTCATCAAGGAAAGAGTCATCAATTACTTGGGTGTCTTCTGATGTAGTCAGTCTAGAAAGAAAGTCTACTACAACATTTTTCTTTCCTGGTTTATCAATAATGGTGATGTCAAACTCCCGCATCAGCAACAACCATCTTGCTAGCCTACCTAAAATCAAGGGCTTATTCATGAGGTATCTTATTGTTGCATGGTCTGTATGAATGAAAATATGATACCCTATTATGTAGTGTCCGAATTTGTTCAGGACATAGATGACTGCCAACATCTCTTTTTTTGTCACTGTGTAATTGAATTTAGCTCCTTGTAGATTTTACTGAAAAAATAGATAGAATTCTCAATTGCTCCTTCTTTTTGTCCCAAGATAGATCCTATAGCATAGTCTAATGCATCTGTATGAATGTGGAAAGGAAGCTCCCAATTAGGGCCTTTTAGTACAAGAGCATGGGTTAAAGTTGCTTTCAAATCAGAGAATGCCTTGTCACAGTCCTCTATCTACTGGAATTCAACATCTTTAGTCAAAATATTATACAGTGGTGCT
The DNA here is from genome assembly GCA_007258455.2 of Sequoia sempervirens. Lineage (NCBI taxonomy): Eukaryota > Viridiplantae > Streptophyta > Pinopsida > Cupressales > Cupressaceae > Sequoia > Sequoia sempervirens. Next base: position 10,406 of record VDFB02258629.1, read on the forward strand.
ACCATTTTAATGAAATATTTGATAAAATTCCTATAGTACCTTGCATGACCTAAAAAACTTTTGAAATATTTTTACTTTACAGGAATAGGTAGATTGGTTAACACTTCAATCTTGGCTGGGTCTACTTGAGTTTCTTTTTGAGAAATGTAGTGTCAAAGGACTACTCCTTCCTGCATCATCATGAATCATTCTCACTATTCAAGGATAGATTATGGTTTTCACATCTCTGTAAAAAATTCTTTAGATTCTCTAGTGCTTCTACAAAATCGGCACCATAGGTAGTAAAATCATCCATATAAATATCCATGCAATCATGTGAGATGTCTGAAAATATACTAATGACTGCTCTTTGAAAAGTTGCAGGTGCATTACACAATCCAAATGGAAGTACTGAGTAGGAATAATTCCCCCATGGATAGGTAAAGGTGGTCTTCTCTTGATCCTCGGGTGCAATTCGTATCTGGTTATAGCCATTGAATCCATCTAGAAAAGAAAAATATTGCTTGCCTATAAGGGAATCTGGTATTTGGTCTATGAAAGGAAGGGGAAAGTGATCCTTTTTGGTGGTAGATTTGAGTTCCATGTAGTCAACACAAACTCTCCATTTACCTCCCTTTTTAGGCACAATCACCAATGAAGACACCCACTAACTGTCTAAGATGGGGTAGATAAATCCTGCATTTCCCCTTTTACAATCTCCCTCGATGCAGGGTTGATTCTCCTTTGTAGCTGCCTCATTGGTGTGCAATCATCTCTGATATATATCCTATGAGTACAGAGCTTGGGGTCCAATCCCTTCATGTCATGGTAGTCCCATGCAAATGCATATTGATGGGTCTTCAATAGGTTTTTTAGGGACAGTTGCTACTCTTGACTCATCTTGTTGTTAATATTCATATGTTTTCCTTTTAACACTTGCACTTGTGTGGTTAACTCTATCATAGTTACTTCACTAGCACTTGGAATTTTTAGTTCATGTGGCAGCAATGTATGGAGCATATCAGTTGCTGCAAGGAGTTTGGTTGTAGGAAGAGCGGGCAAAAGTGTCTTCACTGGACTTGCAGAACCAGTTTCATGAGTAGATGACTCTTCCTGTACCTCACAACGGTTCAAAATTATGTGGGAAAACACTTCATCTTCTTCCTGAAGCTGCATGAAAGAACTTTTTCCTAACATCATGAGTTGTGCCACTGAATTGACTTCCTCATCCTCTTCTTCAACATGTCGCCATATGGTGCTATCCATGCCATGGGATGGTTGAGCAGGAGGGTAGAGAACAAGCTTTTTGGTACTCCCATCGGAAATGGTCATGTCCCCTCACTGACATCCAATGTTGTGGCTAACCATGGCCTTCATAGAATAATGGGATACCCACCTAGTGTAGCTTTAGGAGAAAGGATCATAAAATCTACTGGGTACTCCCAAGAGTCTAGAGTTACCACAAGGTCTTCTACTATACCACCAGTTTTAACAATGGAAATATCAGCAAGCTGCAGGAAAGTAGGAGTAGGTCTCATGTTTGCAACATTTAGTTTTTTGCAGGATATCCTTAGTCATCACATTTATTGTTGCTCCCAAGTCAATTAGAGCATTCTTGATTTGTATTCCATTTATAATAACTCCTAGCACAAGACTACCTGGGTCAGTGTACTTAGGAACTGTAACTTTTCCAAGTATGATATCTGCTAGTTGTCCTACCACATGAACTATGGTGGGGTCTTACTTTTTCCTCCCTAGATTTTTAAGGCATGCTCCTTGATTGCTTTGGCATATATAGGGACATCTTTTATTGCTTGAAACAAAGGTATCTTAACACATATGTGTTTTAGCTAATCCAAAATGTTAAAGGTTGTTTCCTCCTTCTCTTCCTTCTATTTAGCAACTTCTAACCTCTAAGGAAATGGTGGATCTTGGGTAGTCTGTTGAACTGGAACTGGTTGAAGATTTTTAGGCACACTTGGTTGAATGGGGACATTCAAAGGATCCTCTTCTTCCATAGGAAGCTCAGTGATGACAGGAGTGGAAGGATCTGGAAAAGTAGTTTATGAACGTAGATGGATGTCACTCACACTCATAGCATATGCAGGGAATTCATTAGGATCTACAAAGTATACTGACTGCTATTGTGGTTTGTTATTTGGGTTAGGTGTGGGCTGAGCTAGTAACTGAGTAGGTCTAGGTGTGATTGAACTTGAGCTAGTAGGAGGAGGCATTAAATTAGTTTTTTGAGGTTGTGAAGGTGGTTGCATGTAACTGGTTGTCTGGTTTTTCCATTGTTGTCCTCCCCTCTATTGGGATGTTTGTTGCCAGTTTCCTAGAGGTGGCTACCAATTCCCCTGAAACTACTGCCAATTCCCCTGAGGTTGTTGCCACTGGGTGAAGATTTTTGGTGATTGAGCCAAGTATTTAGAGGGTTATTCTAAGGCTAAGGTGGATATCCTCCATAGTTGGATGGATATGGGGGTTTCCATTGGTTACTAGATGCATAAGAATTGAAATAAGGCCCAACAAAAGATAATGGATTTGGTGGCATACCTTGTCTTGGAGCCCATGGTCTCCTTTGTACAATGTAGTATACTTGATCATCATCACCTTGGATTGGCTTGAACTTAGGTGGAATCTGCTTGCTGTTAATGTTAGTTACCATTTTGCATTTGCAGTCCTTCTTTTGTCTGCAATGAGGGCAATATTCTGCCAACATTTCCTCTGCCTCCTCATGTTTCTTCTTTACTTGAAGTGTATCTATCTGGGTAGCTAGATTGTTTATGATTTCTTGCTTGAAATGTACCAAAAAGTGAGTAATCTCCATCCTTGAAACTCCATTGGTGGATGATTTACCCATAGAGGATTGGTAACCTCTTCATTTCTTTGAAGTTGCCCTGGAATAGTTATTAATATCATCCCAAGGAACTTGGGTGATATCTCCTCCTCCCATCAGGTCTAAAGAATCAATGCAACTATCATCGATTCCTTTCAGGAAGAGCAACTTTTGAGACTCTTCATTGAGTGTATGATGTGGAGATTTCTGCAGGAAAAAAAAAACCTTGAAATGTAATCCTCCAAACTCTCATCTTCCTTTTGTTGCATTCTAAAGATGTCATCTCCTCTCATGTCATTTCCCCTACAATATTCCTTGTAATTTTCAAGTAAATTTGTCTTCATGTCATCCCAAGTCTCCATAGTATTCCTTCCTAAGCTCATAAACCATCTCAATGCAGCTTCTTTCAAAGTGGTACGAAACAACTTAAGCCTATGAGCATCAGTGGTATAGTAATAGCTTTTGTAGAGGATATCAAACTCAAATATGAAAGTGCCAGGGTCTTCTATAATAAGTCCATAGAAATTAGGAAGGACTGAAGTAGGGATGTTTTTTAGGTTTTCAACTTCATTCTGATGAGTAATGGGGAATGAAAAAATTGGCTGGTTAGGTCTATTTCTATGTCTATTCTCATTATTCTCATCACCCATGCTTGCTTGATGAAATTCCAAAGAAAATGGATTCTCAATCAGATTTTGATCTTCAGAGGAAGTTTCTAAACTGGTCAAATGAGGAAATGCATCAACAAAAGGGTGTGCCTCTTCTTCTTCGTCTCTTGGAAAATTTTGATGTTCAACTAGCTGAAATGGACCAGGGTCATTAGGAAGGAATCTCCCATAAGCATCTCTTCTCCTTCCTCTATGGATGCGGTATCAACTCAGTATCAACCTACTCACACAAAGAATTGGTGAAAGAATAGTAGGTCATTACTTTCCTAAATGAAGGGTATACTAAGAGAAAACTTTCAAAAATACTTCAAAAAGAAACTATCAATGAATCCAAAGATCTTCCTATTTTGACACCATCCCTGACAACATTGTCAAAAATGTTGGCCTCCTTTAATGGTTTAATAACTAAGCCTTTAGATCCATGACTTAGAGATTGGACATCTACACTAAGTAGCTATATCACTCATCATGAAGGTGCATTTCATTTATCAGCCTAGGGACATAAAATTGAAATGGGTCAGCACTATATGCGCACTAGGACTCTACTGCAATCATCCATAAACTAGGAAAGAAACAATGCTAGAAATAAAATGTTGAAAGGAAATCAACTTAAACATTGAGCATAAATAAAAATATTCACTAAGCATTAACAACTGGAATGGAAATGAAGGATAGAAATGGAAATCTTAGCAAACAGACAAGAAACTACTCTATCTACCTTGGTTGCAAGAACAATCACATAACAAAATTTTAGTGGTTGCAGGAATAGACAATTGCTGAAATTGAAACTAGCTACTGAACATAAAATAAATTCTAAACTAAGTAGGTGGAATTATCACCAAGTGGGGCCCCTTGTGTGAGTCTCCCTTACACTAACTCAAATGCAGCAACTCAAAATATCATATTATTTCTTCAAAGCATGTTTACAACATCTCAACAATATAACTGTATTACTAAAACTGGAAAATTTAAATACAAACTTAGAACATCCAACCTTATCAAAAGGGGCATCTAACCATTATTTATAGAGAGAAAAACTATTGATTAACCCTAACTACCTAGGCAGTCGACTCCATAAAAATAGGAGGATGCCACTTATTGAAAGGATAGAAAAAGATGGAGGAAGTTATGCATGCGCTAAATTGGTCAAAGTAGACTTTCTCCAATGGGAATCTAGCACAATGCACTTCCTAGATTTTCTCAACAAATAAATATGACCATTAAAAAGGTAGTTACATTCTTTTATTCAAATTAGGAATTCCCCTCCATGAGATTTTTCCCTCCTTTAACCTTTTAATGATCATCTTCTTGGCATTTTGGTAACTGACCAACTAGAAAGATTTTCTCCCACTTAGTAAGCTTCATTGACATCAACATTTTAGTGGAAACCTGCATAATAGCATTAGCACACAAAAACAATTGTATATCGATAATTACCTTAGCAACATTCTTTCAACCACTTGTAAAATCAACATAGATAATTCACATAGTATGATAATGTCATTAAAAGTCACAAGGATAAACTTATTCCCAAGGTCTATGGTTTTAAAGGAATAACATAGAAAATTTCAATAACCAAGTGTCAAAGTCTCTGATAGCAATAGAAAATAGAAAATAGATCCTATCAAAGTTGATCCATTAAATGGAATCATCATGTTGCACTCTCTGCAACTTTTCCTCTTCTCTGCACCTCTTTATCTGCTCTCTATTTACTTCTTTTTATGCACCCCTGTTCTCTGCATCTATTGCTTACACAACAACATATCCCATCTTCTATAATGCACCAGCTTGAAAGAGTGGAACCCAAACAAAAATAGAGAAACATAATCAAGGGGTTTTACATTACAGGTGCAGCATAAAATAAAATGTTCTCTATTATACTCACAAAATGTACACCCAAATCAGATTCTTTGGTTTTTGTTTGGGTTCAACTAATTCAGGCTTAGTACATTCTCTATTTGTAACTTCACTCTCCATTCTCTATTTCTGCTAACCCTTCTTTTTCTCTTTTGCACTTACGACTAACACTCTATCATTTTTTTCAAATATTTTAGTGGCCATCATGTGAAGGTCCCTTCTTTCTCTTTTAGACAAACAACTCCATCTTTTTTTTTTTGGATAAGAAAGGGGTATGTTACTTGTGACCTATCAAATACTTACATTTGCATCTCCTATTCCTTTTAATTTGACTCCATGTACAATAGATAGTGAGTGAATCCACCCAATGCCTGCAACAACACCATCAAACAAATCCAACACCTCAACTTTATCCCCTTCTTGGAGTTTATCAATAAATGTCTGCAAAAACAAAAAAAAATACACATTATATTGAGATATAAAACACACATTATATTGTTTTTGATAGCTATATGTAATGTCTTATGTCTTGGAACAAATCAATTTTTGTATGTGCTTTTATAAAACACTCTATTACAACTAAGCTCTAAGCTTCCATATGTAAGTTATATGTTCTCCCTTATTTCCACAATATATGTATACTAGCTAATTACACTTCACAACTATTTTAACCAAATTCTATCAAATAGGTAATGATTACCCTTATTTACATAATAAAACAACCATTACTTACTTGGATAGTACTTGAATAGTACTTACTTGCATATGGTTTCATAGCACTCACCTCGAGTTCAACACGACTACCACTATGAATATCATGTGCATGTTGGTCGAGTTTATCATCATAACCACTATCAACATCATTTTAGACATTAAGTTGTATAGCTTTGCAAAGAGTTCTATTGACATGGCCTTTTTCTTTTTGTCCTTTTTTCATATAATTACTCTACATCATGTGGTTTAATCATCATGCAAAAATTAATATAAGTCAAGTAAAGAATGCAAAAGCTATAAATTTGTGTCCAAAAGAACATTTTGAGCATGAAGAATGACAAAACATTGGATAGATTAACTTACAACTTAAAGAATGAAAAATCTATAAATTTTTGTCCAAAAGAAGAATCACAAAATATTGGGATAGATTAACTTACAACTGAAAGAATGCAAAAGCTATAATTTTTTGTCCAAAAGAAAATTTTAAGCATGAAGAATGACAAAACATTGGGATGGATAACTAACAACTATTATATTAATTACCTCAACTTCAGGACAACTAAGACGATTGTGTTGCACATTCTTGTCCACTTCATCACTATCAATATTGGCAGCTTTGTTGACACCATGAAGGCATTTTTTTCCTATTGCTTTGATAAAATTACTTTGCATGTGGTTTAACCATCGTGCAAAAAAATATACAAAGCATTCAATAGTCAAGTAAAGAATGCACTTGCTATAAATTTGTCCAAAAGAACATTTTCTAGATCACTCCAACAATAAAGAAACTAGGTTGGATTTTCCTATGCTCAAATTTCAATAATATACATATTAAGGGGCATTTGTATATAGAACTTCCAAACAAGAAATAGAGCCTATAACCTCATCTAAATCCATGGGTTTATGCTCATTCCATGCAAAAACTATAGGGTTAACAAATTCAACCAACTACGTAACTTGTTGAGTGAGACTAAATATGCAACTCATTACATTTTGGTACCCTAATTCATTTGAGTTGGCATGATCTACAAAGGCTCCTACTAGGCATTGAATAGATGGCTATGAAATATTTGTTGATGAACTAAATTTCCACTTCATTCTACTCTTAGATTTACTAGCATCTATTGCTGCCATATAATTGACAATATCTTCTGCACCTGCTTCTCTATTACTATTTTCCACCTAAAATACAATTTCAATTTCAACAAATAGTTAGTTCAATAAAAATAAAAATAAATAACACAATGTAAATTGAACCAAAAATCCATACACTTACTACAAATTTTTCTATCTTGGCGTGCAACCCACCTCAACCAAATGTATATCTATCCCTCACATTATCTCTTGCTCTCTTTCCTCTGTTACTCTTTGCCAAATATTCTTCGGAATGCATACTTTCTGTCAATGCCTCCAACTCTCTGGGAGACATATTAGAGTTGAACCTCTATTTTCCCCCCATGATTTTTTTTTGGAATTGTATCTATAATTGTTCATCAAAACTCTCATCCTTTGCTTGCAATATTTTCTAGAGATTTGTCCACCAGCAGTCTCAAAAGAATTTTCCATTTTTTGTATAACATTTTCCACAGCTCATGGATCTTGCTCTACAAAACTTGATTTGCAAATATCCAAATAGACCCTACATCTTACACTCAACTCGATGGCCCACTTTGTAACATTTGGCCCAATGGCTCACCATCTCTTGATACCTCAAGCAAGAATGAATTATTGCCTTCTAATTTTATTTTTTTTGCATTCCTCTCTATAGATATGTACAAATCTTGACTCAATATTTGTCTTTTGAAAATAGCATCCACATCTTCTATTAAATTACCACTACTAGTATTTTTGGCTGATCCACTAGTTCCATCAAAAGTTCTAGATGCAATAGGTGCACTTTGAGGCACAACAAATGCAAGTGGTCTCTCTTCATGACTTTAATTAACTGGAAATCCATGCTCCTTGGCCACATCAGGTGTGGAATGAGTAGCTAGATCAGTACCGGTCTCCTCAGATTTCACATCATTGAACACATCCTTTAATAATGTTGAAAAAATCATCTACAAACCTATTATTCCTTTTCCTTGATGCTTTTCAATAGTCTCTCTTAGAATTAGTTCTAAGAGATCATCACAACCTTGCACATCACCATGTGTTATATTAGGTGACACACCACCATGTGTTATACCAAGCTACACATCATCACAACTATTGTTTTCACCAATTGTTTTGTTGAATCACAAAAGCATCGACTTCTACAAGATGGTGGCATTGTATCTTTTCTTTCCTTTTGTTTTTTTCCTCCACATTTTCTTTGCACTCTTTTTGTTTCCTATAAAACAAAAAAAATATCATATTATGTCTTATATACATAAAGTTCTTGCCTATAAAATTTCATTAAACACTATTAAACAAATAATATACTACTTAGTGGATTTACAACTTGCCTTGTAAAACCAAGACTCAATAAATATTCATTATTCCTGGCCACTTTTTCACTACGTGTGCACTCATATTCGATCACTAGAATTTTAGCATTATGATCACTATCATCTAATTTACACCTTATAGTCCTTGTCTTCATTTCCTAAAGTATAAATAAATAATAATGTATAAATAAACAACTTGAATCAGTAAAACTTTATTGAGTTCATAAATTGATAACTATTGACTTTCCAATCCGCTGATAATTGCAAATAGAAACATAAAATAGAATTCAGTTTACAGATTAAAAATAATTTGTATTCAAAAACCAAGAAGATGTTTACAATTACAGGTATCAAAAAAAATTTCCTTAGGTATATATTCACAAGAGAAGAACTCATAAAAACATAACACAAGAAGGATGAAGGAAAAACATAGTCTAGTTCATCATGAGGTGTGCTAGAACCTTAAAAAAATTTCTAGTTCCATCATCACAATTAACCTTGAGCTCCATGACCTGAGCCTTGACCCTTATATTCCTTTTTATTTTTGACTAAGCCTCCCTAATGTAAACAAACATATAAATTTGTTAGGTTTGAATAACACTAAAAGAGCTATACAAAGCCAAAAATTCATCATATATACTTAAGCAAAAACATGTCTAGCTAAAAACATTCCAAATCCATTAACAACTTGTTACTACAATCCCTCAGCAGTAATCTAAACCCTTTGTGGGCTCATTGTGTGTAATAGACAACATGAAGATATTTACCGCCATACCACAGAATTATTATGATGAGGATGCGGTTGGGTGATATGAGAGAATTTAAATACATCATAAACCGCCATATCGCAAGAAGGAAAAATGAAGGGTGTGGTATAGCGAGGTAACCTGCCATCTCGTGAGGAAGATCATAAAGCCACACGGTAGGGCATTATGAAACACTATACCATGGAAGGATGTGATGAAGCATGTGGTATGGTGGTAAGCCATATGTGACCATTAATATAAATTATAGTACCACTGGTTAAACAAGTCAATCTTGCGGTATAGAGGTAAGGATCCTACTACCCCATGGTGAAATGCAAAGAAGCATGCAGTATAATAGTTTATACCCCTCTATCTCACAATAGTTATAGAAAGTGGTGGAAATAAAGTGGTATTAAATGCATGAATCACATCAACCATCTAATCTTGTAAAATCAATGGTGCATGTACAAACTTGAACTATGAGAAAAATATTTGGCATAAGGTTGATATTAATGTTGATATGACTGGGCTCAGAAGCCATTAAACCAAGAATTCGACATTCTCTTTGCACTCATTTGAAAAAATTATCATGCGGGGAGTTAGGAGTTCAAGGAGGTTAAGCTCTGCAACCATCGTAACCCAGGTAAGTGCATAGAACTCGTTGTGAATTAATTTTTATGAGTACAATATTATTTGGAATTCTGCATTTCGTTCTAGTATAGAAGTAATATAGTTAAACTATGAATTAAGTTTTATGAGTACAAGATTGTTTGGAATTCTGAATTTTAGAATTATACGAGAAGTAAGATAGTTAAACGTCATGCCACCCAAGAAGAAAGAACCTAAAACTAAAAAGGAAAAATCTAAGGTTAAAAGAGGTCCTTACAATAGTTTATCCTGGATATACTCCCTGAATCAAATGATGGAGGACTTAAGAAAGTTTTTAAATATGTGGCTCGTGATTATAGAGATGCCCTTATCCTTATCTCCAGGTGAGAACTATTCTGGTATTTTTATGACAAAAAGGAGGAAAAGATTTTGGTGTCAAATACATGGGCATTAGATTTGGCCAAATTAATTGTCCCAAATTTTTTAATAGATGTAGAGTTCATCAAACTATTGGCCCAGATTTATCATCTTGCTACTAGGTCTGTGAGATTACCAGATGGTTCACCATTAGTTGTATTGACTAAAGAAACCATCATTAAATTTTTTCACCTAAACAAACAAGCCTTGACTAATATTTATTTGCAAAGAAGTGAAGAAGAATATACTAGATTGAGGAGAACCTATAGAAGTGATGAAATCCCTATTTACATGAAAAGGGGTGTGAACAAAAGGGGGATTCCTATATTCCCTTTTGCTACTAAACCATTTGTTGTCACATATTTCCAATTCTATTTGAATTAAACCTACTTTTCTGTCTATCAAGTACTTGGGATAGATGCAAAAGAGCGAATTCCAGTTAGTTTAATGATGATGGCTATGAGGATCCAAAACCTTGAGACAAACATTGAATATGATTTTTCCTCATATCTTGAGAAAGCATTGCATGAAGGATTTCTACAAGTCAGGGAAAATACATCCCTCGTAACATTTAGGATTTCATAGAGGAAGCATATCCTCTCAAGAGGATTGAAATGATAATTGATAGGTTTCATGAATTATATAAGACTACAGTGGACTTGGGGATGGCAAGACATGCCAAATTGTCTCCCAAAAGGTTAAGTGGTGTTGTAATTGTAGAACCAACTCTGAATATTGTTTCAGTATGTCATGCTTCTACAAGATCACCTCCTGAACAATCACCTTCTAAAAAAAAAATACACACGAGATAGAACCACTTGTTTCCAATGAAATAAGTGAGGAGGTTGGAGATACAGAAGAAACAGTTAATGTGTTAAGAAATTTGAAGGATGATGTTGAAGTGGACCAACCTATGCCTGAAACTAAAGACCAAAGGCCTGAAGCTAGAGTCTATATTTAGGTACAAGGAGAAAGAGAAATGCATGAGGATGAGAGGGTAATTGCAACTCTCAGGTTCTTGGAAGATGATGAATTTATCAAAACCCATGAATTTAAAGACTTTTGGATTAAGATGAAAATCAAAGTTTGAAGCAATGGTTGAAATAAATAAGATGGGAGCTAAGGAATCCCAACGTAACTAGATAGTAGCCCAAACTTTTAATGAATTAAGGATTGATAATATTGATGTTAGCCCACAAGAGGCTAAAGAGATGATTTTGAAAAGTAATATACTTATTGTCCCTGGTATGGAATTAAAGAAAATGTTTTTACTTGATCAAGTGAGAACACAAGAAGACCCAATGTTGATTGTTGAGTTTGACTCAGGTGAAGGGGTAAGTGGCACAGGGTATAACCCTAAGATTGAAACCTTGGGATTCTAGGCCAAACATAAGAGTACAAAAAAACCAAGGTTACTAGAAGTAGTGCAGGAAATGAAAAGGATAGCTATGGTGAAAACATTAAAGGATACATATCCTCTAGAAGCTGAAACCATGACAATGCATTCAGCTATGTTCACTCAGCTACAATTAAGGAGATGGGAGTTGGATTGGGAGATTACAAAAAGGAACAATTTTTTTAAAATGATGGAGTCAATAAATTGTTCATGGAAAATGTGAAGTTGAAGGAACAATTGAAAGGAGAAAGCCCCTATCCCCTCATAGAACAAGGAAATAATGTTATACCAACATCCTCTTGCTCTACTAGCTGATATAGAAAGTGCTTCTACTGAACAAGTGAGCATTCTTAGGCAGGAGATTGAAGAGTTAAAGAAATCCAACAATGAGGGTAAGGAAGGAGTGAATAAGAAAATCTACAATATTTTAGAGAAGGTCTTTGAGCATAGGATAAAGCTAATTATGGAAAAGTTGGAAAGTTTGTATAATTTCTATAGCTCACTAACCTAGGAAATTGATCAAATGACAACACATGTATCCATACTGGATCTCATTTTTAAGATCTGGCAACCCATACACCACACATTGGTAACCTTGTACAAAATCTTACAGCAGAGTACTGAGGCTCCTGCAACATTAAAACCTACAGAGTAGATGGCCAAAATAGTTATAGATGAATTCCAATATATACAAGGAGAGGACCAAAAGATCAGAACAAGAATATATTCATTTCATACTCTAAATCAGTGGTTTGTGCCAAAAATATTAAAAGATGATGACCACTTGAAGGACCTCAATGAATGGAAGAGTGAATTTGGCCAGATTGTTCCATAGTGTATCACTCACATAAAAAAGGATGGTGAGTTGAGTCTTGACAGGTTTGACTTAATCATGGATGGAGTAATAGAATTGGATGCTAGATATTCTAATTTTATCATGGATGGCAGGGCGTTACTAGATAGTCAATGGAAGATTCACCTTGCAAATATATTGAAAGTTCAAGAACACAAATGACCACTTGATTATATAGTGTATGAGTGGGAGCAAAATTATTTGGGTCCTCTCGAAAAGTAGGCCTTGGGGCTATCATAGTAGAAGAACCACACATTCATATACACTAATATGGAGAAAGGACCTTGAACAGATCTTCAATGATCATGGGTGCCTTACACAGATTAATAGACTATGGTGTCACGAGTGATGCAGACTTCATTAGTTATCTACTTTCTCTATTTTATGTTTTAAGAAAAACTAATGTTTAGTTTAGTTTATATGAAGAGGCATGAATTTTGAAAAGATGTCATATTTTGTAATGGTTTGAAGCTTGTTGCTTCTCTTATAAAAGAGACACCAAGAGAAAAATTTGATATCATCATCATAGGAATTTATAGAAACATATATGAGGAGACTTTAAAAAAAAAAAAAAGTGGCATACCACTATAGTATTATACTATATATAAATAAGATAGTACAAAAACTGGTTCTAAAGGGCATACTGGCAGGAAAGAACCAATAAGAAAACCTCCAGTTATAGCCTGAGTTTGTTCAAATGCACGACTAATCTACCCATTTCGAATGTTAAAAATTCACCCCCTTAATATCAACCCAAAAAGCTAAAAGACCCATTACATCTCGAATGTTAAAAATTCACCCCCTTAATACTGAACCCAAAAAGCTAAAAGACCCATTACATCCTTTTTCATCATGTGAAAATCCCCTGAGCTCATAAGCTTCAAAACCCACTACATATCAAAATTTCATTATTAAAACCCGAAACTATGACCAAAAAACCAACTAAATATCACCTTTACATTTTTTTTGATCCCCTAATCACTAAATTTTCATCTTGCAAATCGAATCCCATAGCTACCTGTAGACCATGCTTGAAGACTCTTCTGCCTTGCACTAGAAATTTGTGTGTGTGAAAGAAAGAAACTAGCCTTGCATTCCTCATGGAAGAATTCACCTGAGCTCTGGAATTATTCTGGTTGTGCATGTTTTGAACTTGAGTCTAAGCCCAAGCTAGCAAATTGAATTTGAGCTACAAATCTAGGTGTATCCCATTTTTTGGAGGAGGAGTTACATGGGTTCAAAGGTAAGCCAGCGCATAGAATTTCTCACTAATTTCCAACTCCATAACAGAGCATATATACCTACAATTTCTTCGCAGTGCTCTAAGCAGAGTGTTTTCATTATTGAATTGTATGGCCAATCTGAGGGCATCTAACAACTCTTCAAACCCCAGACATTTATGTACATAGGCTCATGGAAATATCCCTCCAATAAAACCCTCCCCTAAATAAAAATTATAGCTTCGCACCACTCGCAGAATTGTGTTATCCGTTAAAAATTGAAAATTGATATACTTTTGAGCCAACTCCTCTAATTCATTCAGAGATTGAATTAGGTCGAGTGCATTGGATAGGAAAATTGAAATTACCTGTGAAGGATAACATCTATTTGAAGCAATCAATGGACAAGAAGATTTAATCTGGTGCTCAAATTTTTGTCTCAATTATTTGTTGATAATACTGTGTATGATTGGATTTTTTTATGTATTTTAGGTTGGAATATAGGGGTATATTATGAATTGGTATCAATTATTTGTTCATAATCATCTACATTGTTGATTACATTGCATTTCACATCTTTCAAACTCAAAGCATTACTTTGCATTGCATAACAAATCACTAGATGTTGATAGGTGACAAAATTTCAATTATAATATAGTTTTTACAAAGTCAACCTAAGTAGTTATGCAATTACGTCACATTGCATAACTATTAACTAGGAGAAGCTGCCAATTGCATTTTCTTATCTTGGCATTCCATTAGACCACATTTCTTTGAGACATTTTTTCAAATAGTTCACTGCCTTATTTATGCTACCACATTTTCCATGCATATTGTCTACCAAAGTTGTAGGCACATAAAAATGGCCTAGACCTGCAAACCACATTTTTCTATGTCAAACATCCTCCTCACATAGTTAAATTACTTAATTATGTACTAATGTCATAATTCCTAACTATTTCCTCCTGATTATTTAAATAAATAAACTTCATTTATTTATTTAAATACGCCACTAATTTCCTATGTCTCTCTATAATTAAATAAATTTCTCAATTTATTTAATTATTATTCACTTTGTACTTTCCTCTACAATTAAATAATTCCCAATAATTATTTAATTGTTCTTTTGTCTTTTTATCCAAATTTAAATAAAATTATTTATTTAAATTGTCATTCTCACTTTATATTTTCCCACCAAGTAAATAATTTAAAATCATTATTTACTGTCACATGACCCCATCACTTTTGAATTAAATTAATTTTTAATTCAAAAGGTCAACTCAATGTTTAAATCAAATAATTTAAATTACTATTTGATTCTCCAGCTTTTTCTTTTTTCGCGCCCAATGTTTCCTCTTGTCACATGCATTTTTGTCCATTGAATTGATTTTTCTAAAATCAAATCTCAACCTTCCATTTCAAATTTTACCCTAATATTGCCCTAACCCTAACTGTGGGTTGTCACATTTAATTTCAGCCATTGATCTTAGGGCATCCCTCAACTTTCAATCTTGGCCATTCCTCTAAAATTGGCTTTTCTATAAAAAGGAAATTTTTACCTCATTTTCCATCTCTCATGTTTGCAATTTCTGAGTACACTTGCACTTTGATTCAATCCTTCAATATTTGCTTAGGGCTTAGTCATAGGTCAATAGTTGCTCGTCAAAATATGAGGGCAAACATAATATTGCAGCAAATGGAGAAGGGAAATGAAGGTGATTCATGGAGGGTATGAAGAATTGGTGAGATTGTTCTGTGTTTTTATGCTTTTTAACTCCATTGTTCTTCATTGTTTCTAGCTAGGGTTTGTTTTAAGCATTTTATTTCATGCTAACCTGAATTTTTTCCTTAGTTACAAAAGAATTTTATCAAATAGTTCATTGCCTTGTTGTTATGGCTAAAATACTAAAACAAGTTCTTTCAAACAAGCTATGCATGCTTGGAAAAAATCTATCAAATCGTAATAGTAAGCAATAACATAGACAAGGTAGTGAAGTAGTTGAAAAAATGCCTCAAAGAAATGTGGTCTCATGGTGATGGAATGCCATGACAATCCATAACAATTCGCTTTTCATGGCATTCATCATGGAATTCCATCACCATGATACCACATTTATTTGAGGAATTTTTCCAAAGTTCATTGCCTTGTCTATGCTACCACATTTTTTATACATATCTACCAAAGCATTTTATCAAACAGTTCACTGCCTTCCTGTTATGGCTAAAATCCTAAAATAGGTGATTTCAAACAAGCTATGGATGCTTGTAAACAGTATATCAAATCATAATAGTAAGCAACAAGCTATGCTCTCATGGTTTTTTTGATGTGAAAATCAACGTGATTTTATTTGCATTTTTTTGTAGGTTTTAAATTCATTTTTTTAGAAATTTTGCTGTTTGAAATGGGGAAAAATCTCTATGGTTAGTTTTGCACATTTTTTAATTGTATGATTCTCACAATTAGTGAAAAAGGTAGTGTTCATGAAGGAATGGAAAAGATGTGTAGAGCCTTTGAATTATACCTGTATTGTGCAATGGCATTGAATCATTTATTAAACCATTTTTTCTTCATAGGGTAGCATTTTCTTGTGGAACAATTGACTGAGACAACTCTTTTTCAACTAACCACCCTCTCATGAAATCTCATTCATATTATAATCTTGCACGATCTTATCATAGTAAAGGTGATTATAACACCACTGGCAACTACTACATGACATCAATCAAGGAAATCCAAAAGCCATAGGATTTTGTGGACAAGTTCAATTGAAGCTAGGAGATCTTAAGAGTTCTCTCTCAAATTTTGAAAAGGTTATGAAGGTCCACCCTGAGAACCGTGAGATCTTAAAAGTTGTAGGCCATATATATGCTCAGCAAGGGTAGGTAGAGAAGGCTTTGGAAATTTTAAGAAAGGAAACTCGCATAGATCCACGTGATTCCCATGCATTTATCAAGATGGATGAGTTATTAATATCGATAGACCCCAGTGCAGCCTTAGATTCACTTAAGATGGAAAATTCTCTTCTGAAGAAGAGAAAAGAAGAAGTACCCATTGAATTGTTAAACAACATTGGGGTTCTTCATTTTGAGCGTGATGAACTAGAGTTGGCTCAACAAACTTTTATGGGGGCATTAGGGAACGACATTTGGGTTGAATTCATAAATAAAATCCCCAGTGCCAATTCTACAATTTTTTTGTGTGTTTTAAGGATATGGAATTCATACATCTACTAGAAGAAGGTGGTATTTCACTTGAGTTACCATGGGTTAAAGTCACAACACTATTGAATCTTTCTAGGTTGTTTGAATAGATACATGATACTGAAAAAGAAAATCTTTTATACAAGCTAAAATTGTTCAAGTTTCCTGATTATGTGGATGCATATCTACATCTTGTAGCCATGGATCAGGCTCAAAATGAGATACAAATAGTCCTATAATTGATTTGGGATGCACTTACGGTGGATAAAAACTCATCAAATGCTTTATGTATGCTTGGAAACATGGAACTGAAAATAGATGACTGGCTTAAAGCAAAAGAAATAATTAAAGTAGCACGCCAACTTGTCTTGGTTGATGAAGAACAAAGGATTCAGGTGGAAAGGAGAAAGCAAGAGGAAGAACTTCAGTGAGTGATGCAACAAGATGAGCAATTTGAATGTGTACAAGAATTATGGAAGAGTAAGCCAAAGGATAGGGATGATGACAATGATGAGGCTAGTCAGTTTGAGAAGAAACAAAAGAAGGAAAAGAAGAAAAAGAAGAAGGATAAGGACCACAAGGCTTATGATTCTTATATGGAGGAACCTAATGTTGCCATGGAAGATGAGGCAAATTGTATGAGTGATAAGGCATAAGATGATGTAGAAAATGCCCAAGATCTTCTTGCAGTTGTAGGTCTAGAAGACTCTGATGATGGTGAGACAAATTCTCCAATTTCAACAAAATCACGAAGGAGACATGCATACTCTAATTCTAAAGATGATAAACCATTGCAAAAACATAGTCCGAGAGAAGATGATCCATATGATGATGATGTCTAAGCTTCCTGAGCTTTAACCAAACTTAGCTCCTATTTTCCAAAAGAAAAATCCCCAAGGCCCATGGGAAATGAATGATGAGCATTTGAGTTTCAACTTGGTTTCATTTCAAAAAGGGGACATTACATTGTACAAGATTTGTTTAACAACAAAATAATTTAATCCACCTATTTGGGACTATAAAAAAAAAATAGATGAATTAATCTATTTTAAATTATAGGTTCTTTTAATCTAGAATATAATAGAAAGATAAATCATAATACATTGAAGAACACATAAAATTTTCTAAAACAAAGACTAAAATAGGTTGCCCATAAAAAAAGAAAGAAGAAAAATGAAAAGATAACATACAGATGATTCATTTGAGGTTTTTGATAAGATCTCATTTAACTATGTCAAATTCATTTGGAAGGGACAAATCATATTTGATTGACTGAAATTTTTAGGTAGCTTATCCATCGTCATTGTATGCATCATATTCTTGGAATCTATTTCTACACACCAAGCCTAGAATTGATTGGGGATGCAGTTAAGGTGGATAAAAACTCATCAAATGCTTTATGTATGCTTGGAAACATGGAACTAAAAATAAATGACTAGCTTAAAGAAAAAGAAACAATTAAAGTAGCATGCCAACTTGTCTTGGTTGATGAAGCAAAATGAAAAGCTAATGAAGAACGAAGGATTCAAATGGAAAGGAGAAAGCAAGAGGAATACCTTCGGTGGGTGATGCAACAAGAGGAGAAATTTGAATGTGTGAAGGAATTATGGAAGAGTAAGTGTAAGGACAAGGATGATGATGATGATGGTCAATCTAAGAAGAAACAAAAGAAGGAAAAGAAGAAAAATAATAAGGATAAGGACCACAAGGCTTATGATTCTTATATGGAGGAACCTGATATTGCCATGAAAGATGAGGAAAATTATATGAGTGATAAGGCACAAGATGATGCAAAAAATTCCCAAGATCTTCTTGTAGCTACAGGTCTAGAAGACTTTGATGATGGTGAGACAAATTCTCTAGTTTCAACAAAATCATGAAGGAGGCATGCATACTCTAATTTTGAAGATGACGAACCATTGCAGAAAAAGAGTTTGAGAGAATATGATCCATATGATGATGATGTCTAGGCTTCCTAAGATTTAACCAAACCTAGCTCCTATTTTCCAAACGAAAAATCCCCAAGGCCCATGGGAAATGGATGATGAGCATTTGAGTTTCAACTTGGTTTCATTTCGAAAAGGAGACATTACATTATACAAGATTTGTTTAATAGAAGAATAATTTAATCCACCTATTTGGGATTGTAAAATAAAAATAGATGAATTAATCTATTTTCAATTATAGGTTCTTTTAATCTAGAATCAGATAGAAAGATAAAGCCTAATACATTAAAGGACACATAAAATGTTCTAAAATAAAGACTAAATAAGTTTCCCATAAAAAATAAGAAAGAGGAAAAATGAAAAGATAACATAGAGATGATTCATTTGAGGTTTTTGATAAGATCTCATTTAACTATATCAAATGGATTTGGAAGGGACAAAGTATATTTGATTGACTAAAATTTTGAGGTAGCCTATCCATTCTCATTGTATGCATCATCTTCTCTTGGAATCTGTTGAAACTCAAATGCTCATCGTTCATTTCCCATGGGCATTGGGGATTTTTCTCTTGCAAAATAGGAGCTAGGTTTGGTTAAAGCTCAAGAAGCTTAGACATAATCATTGCATGGATCATCTTCTCTCAAACTTTGTTTCTACAATGGTTCATCGTCTTTAGAATTAGAGTATGCATGTCTCCTTCGTGATTTTATTGAAATTGGAGAATTTGTCTCACCATCATCAAATTCGTCTAGACCTACAGCTGCAAGAAGATCTTGGGCATTTTCTACATCATCTTGTGCCTTATCACTCATATAATTTTCCTCATCTTCTGTGGAAACATCAGGTTCCTCCATATAATAATCACAAGCCCTATGGTCCTTATCCTTCTTCTTTTTCTTCTTTTCCTTCTTTTGTTTCTTCTCAGACTAACCAGCCTTATCATCGTCATCATCCCTATCCATATGCTCACTCTTCCATAATTCCTTCACATGTTCAAATTAATCCTCTTGTTGCATCACCCACCGAAGTTCTTCCTCTTTCTTTCTCCTTTCCATCTGAATCCTTCATTCTTCATCAACTTTTTGTTTTGCTTCACCAGCCAAGACAAGTTAACGTGCTACTTTAATTGTTTCTTTTGCTTTAATACAGTCATCTATTTTTAGTTCCATGTTTCCAAGCATACATAAAGCATTTGATTAGTTTTTATCCACCTTAAGTGCATCCCTAATCAATTCTAAGCTTGGTGCATTGTAGAAACTGATTCCAAGAGAAGATGATGCATACAATGACGATGGATAAGCTACCTCAAAATTTTAGTCACCCAAATATGCTTTGTCCCTTCCAAATCCATTTGACATAGTTAAATGAGATCTTGTCAAAAACCTCAAATGAATCATCTGTGTGTTATCTTTTCATTTTCCCTCTTTCTTGTTTTTTTATGGGAAACCTATTTTAGTCTTTATTTTAGAAAAAAAATTGTGTCCTTCAATGTATTATGCTTTATCTTTCTATCAGATTCTAGATTAAAAGAACCTATAATTGAAAATAGATTAATTCATCTATTTTATTTTATAGTCCCAAATAGGTGGATTAAATTATTCTGCTGTTAAAAAAATCTTGTACAATGTCATGTCCCCTTTTCAAAATGAAACCAAGTTGAAACTCAAATGCTCATCATTCATTTCCTATGGGCCTTGGGGATTTTTCTCTTGGAAAATAGGAGTATAATAATAACTCAAGAGGATATTAATGTCATAGAAGTGGCCACTTAAGTGTTGGCATAGAGACCAAGAAATATTTATATTGCAAATGGGGCAGCTAATGTGCTAGTTGAAAGGGGTCAATTTGATATTACAAAAGAAATTTTTACACAAGTACAAGAAGCTATTGCAGGAAACATATTTTTTTAGATGCTTGATGCGTGGGTAAATCTAGTGCACATGTTTACTTTGCACAAGGACAGTCTGAGCTTGCAGTGAAAATGTTTATGCTGCAAATGGCGGAGCCATTGTAAAGTGTTGGCACAAAGACCAATAAATGTTTATGCTACAAATGGGGCAGCCATTGTGCTAGCTAAAAGGGTTCAATTTGATATTGCAAAGGAAATCTTTACATAGGTACAAGAAGTTGTTGGAGGAAACATCTTTGTTCAGATGCTTGATGTGTGGGTAAATCTAGTACATGTTTACTTTGCACAAGGACAGTTTGTACTTGCAATGAAAATGTATCAAAATTGTTTAAGGAAATTTTATTTTGGCACTGACCCCCAAAATTTACTATATTTAGCTCAAACACATTATGAATCAGAACAGTGGCAAGATTGTAAAAGAACATTATTAAGAGCAGTAAATTGTAATGAGCATTTTGAATAATGTAATGATGGTTTTGAATTACCTCTGAATTTGTTGTAGAGGATGTCCCCAAATCCGACTTCATTATAGAGGGCCTCGACGACTTCAAATTCATTGTAGCAAACTCTAAATTCCTTGCCTGCCTTTTCAAAAGTCTCCAAGTCCTCTCCAAATCTTTGTCGCCCATGCAAGTAGCTTCTATAATTGATCAAAATGCCTTAGTGCCAGGCTAATGAATGAAGTGAGGTTTGCAATGAATGAATGAAGTGAGGTCTATAATGAAGGAATGAAGTGAGGCATGCAATAAACATGAATAATCATGCCAATACATCGCCCGCAATACATCGTGCCAATAATTGTACGAAATATTTTTTTGAATTTTTATCTAATTTGTATTTGATGACTAACTATTTAGTCATTTTTATTTCTATGATAATAATTTTTTAGTCAACTACCAAATTAGTCATTTATTTACTCATTTATAGATGAGTTGCAAAAAAATAGTAGAATTTAGTCATTTTTAGTTGTTGTGACTAAAATTTTTAGTCACCTAGTCATTTATTTTCCAAATTCTACTAGTGGTTGTTGATAAAAATCTAATAATCATACAAGTTTAGTTTTTGTTTCTAGAACTTGGTTGCGAACATTTATGATTAGAAAAAATGGCATACCTACATTTGAAGACTATGAGAAACACAAAACCATTCTCGTGTATTCACACCTTGTTATAGTAACAAATGTTAAGTTATTGAGACATCATGCTAGACCAAAAACAAAGGAACTATGGACAATTAGTAGTGTTGATCATGAAGCATTACTCGATACATTCAAGGTAAGAGATGACCCTTTAGGCACACTTGAGTAGTGGATCATTTTTTGTATGGGATAGGTATGATATTTTTCATCTTATTTTGATTAATGTTCATAATAATTAAATTGCTTGATCTACTAAGGTTCATTATTTAGGTTGTTTAGGTTAATATAGATTTGTTATTATAGTTTGCATTACCATTTCATCATCATTTAAAGGTTATTTAAAATAATATAGATTTGTTAATCTAAGCATCTTTTCTAGTTTGCATTACCATTTCATTATCATTTAGGTTGTTTAGAATAATATAGATTTGTTATTCTAAGCATATTTATTTAAACAAAAAAACTAATGAAAGTGATAAAATACTAATGATCATATAGATTTTTCATTCTAAGTATATTGTGATGTTTGTGGCACGTGGACCATGGAGTTGCTACAACAGTAGCCAATTTTGATCCTTTGGTAGAGGTATGCGATAGATTAGCAAATTTGACATTATATTTGCTCTTCTATGGTCTATTATTGAATATGTTCATGATACTTGTATGTAGTTTAATTTTTATCTTGATGGTTGTTATAGGTGCTTGTCACTCTATAATGTCAATGTGCTATTGTTGTGGAAGAGTGTGATGATTATTTTTTTGTGCTTATTTTGTTATATGCCATTCCAAAATTTTCAATTTCTATATATTAACATATACACTTCTTATTCTATCAGTTGCATCTCAGATGAGTGAAGAGAGGAGGACTAGTGGGCACATTTGAAAGACAAAAAAATCAACAAAAAATTCATACAGCCAACCACGAAGGAAACGTGTGATCTATTTCCTTCCCCTAGTGGGAAATGACTATGTATTAGGGTCATTTGTTGTATGCCTATGTGGAATTTTATAAATCCTATATTTGATAGAAATTCTTGAATGATGATATCATGCATATTGTTTAAATTATATCTTGAATGTTGTAGACATGGGTGTTGATCATGACTTTCAACTTATGAATTACGTGTATTCAAGTTTATACTTTACAACTTACATGTATACTTTGTGACTTATGAGTATTCCAATGTATACTTTGTGATTTACGTGTTTTCATGTGTATACTTTGTATTCATGTGTGTACTTCATGACTTATATGTATTTGAGTAAATGCTTCACTTGTTCACTGATTCCTAGTGTAAACCCACAAATTTGGACGTGTTAGAACTGTCGATTTGGTCACATGAGGAGCAGAACGAAAGGTGCACCCCTTTCCAACTTTACACTGCATGCATCTGACCCTTTTTCCATCAACTGAAAACTTGACACCACAAGAAAACACCTTAGAGATATTAGAAACTGTGAGAGTTTATTATAGAGGGGCCCTATGTGATCTTGTCACCTCAGATGGATTGTTTCTAGGTGACATGATTGCTGAGTAGCAGCGCGCCAAAGATTGTTTACATTTGTACTTTGGACTCTTAAGGGATATCATTGGTCCAATGTAGCTCAAACTATTTTGATATGTTTGGGTTAGAAACAGGACCATACCTAGCCTAAACGTATCCATCCAAATGCATTGGAACTATCGGTTTGGTCGCATGAGGATCAAAACTAAAGTTACACCCCTTTGCAACTTTACGCTGCATCCATCTAACCCTTTTTCCATCAACTAAAAACTCAACACCAAGAGAAAACACCTTAGAGATATAAAAAACTGAGAGAGGTTATTGTAGAGGTTCCCTATGTGATCTTGTAGCCTCAAAAGAATTATTTCTAAGTGACATGGTTTCTAAGTAACAACTCGTCAAAGATTGCTACCTTTTTGCACTTTGGACTATTAAGAGATATTGTCGGTCCAATGTAGCTCAAACTGTTTCAGCATGTTTGGGTTCAAAAAAGGACCATGCCTAGCCTAAATGTACCCATCTAGACATGTTGGAACTATTTTTTTGGTTGCATGAGGAGTAGAACAAAAGTTACACCCCTTTGCAACTTTACATTGCATCCATCTAACCCTTTTTCCATCAACTAAAAACTCAAGACCATGGGAAAATTCCTTAGAGATATCAAAAATTAAGAGAGGTTAATGTAGAGGGACCCTATGTGATCTCATAGCCTCATACATATTGTTCCTAAGTGACACATTTTTTGAGTAATAGCTCATCAAAGATTGTTGTCTTTTTGCACTTTGGACTCAAGGGATATCGTCAATCCAATGTAGTTCAGACTGTTTCGGTGTGTTTAGGTGTGAAAAAGGACCATTCCTAGCCTAAACGTACCCATCCAAATATGTTGGAACTATTGGTTTAGTTGCATGAGGATAAGAATGAAAGTTACACCCCTTTGCAACTTTACACAACATGCATCTGACCCTTTTTCCATCAACTGAAAACTCGAAACCACGAGCAAACTCCTTAGAGATATCAAAAATTGAGAGAGGTTATTGTTAGTGATGACTTTAAGAAATCCCCCTCAAAAAAAGTTATAAATTCCTGGCAAATCTTTCATTTTATTAGGGAAAAATATTAATTTCTATTAGAAAATCTTTCCTTTTTTTTGAAAAAAATATTAATTTTATTGGCAATTTTTTTTACATCACTAAGATTTTGTAGAAAATTTTGAAAAATCTTGAAAAAATAATAGGAAAATTCATTAATAATGATGGTGCATCTATAATATTTACTTTCCACCATTGTTTTAAAATATAATATAATGGCCCTCATGGTATTCTGTAAGGTAAAATGTATCCATGATCTGTAATTCTCATGGGGCTCAAAATTGCTTTTAGATAATTGATCTAACGAACCTCGTTGTATTCTGTAAGGTAAAATTTACCCACAATTTATAATGCTCGTGAGACCCAAAATTGTGGGCCCCATGAGAATTATAGATCTTGAATACATTTTACCTTGTGGAATAAAACAAGGACCATTAGATTATATTATAAATCAATAGTGGAAACTAAAGATTAGAAATATGTTCCTAAAGAAACTAATAATTATGATACACTATTAGAAAATTAATATAGATTTCTACTATAATTTATTAAATTTAGGTGAATCTAATCTAATCAAGTATCAAATATTGTGGAAAATTTTTGAGTCAAATTTTTTAATAAAATAAATTATTTGGCGATTTAAATAAGACTATAATAAAATTTTGTAAAAATGTGGCGATTCAAGTCACATTGTAGCTCGAACTATTAGCCAATTTTGGATTCCCAAATTTCAACTATTAGCCAATTGGCGAATATTAGCCACTAAAAAAATTGTTGGTTATTGTAGAGGGGCTCTACATGATCCCATAACCTTAGACGAATTGTTTCTAAGTGACACGGTTTCTAAGTAACAACTCATCAAAGATTGTTTCCTTTTTGCACTTTGGACTCTTAAGGGATATTGTCGATCCAATGTAGCTCGAACTATTTTGATGTGTTTGGGTGTGAAACAAGACCATGCCTAGCATAAACCCACCAATCTAGACACATTGGAATTGTCGGTTTGGTTGCATGAGGAGAAAAACAAAAGTTACATCCCTTTGCAAATTTACACTACATGCATCTAACCCTTTTTCCATCAACTAAAAAATCGACACCATGGGAAAACCCCTTTAGAGATATCAAAAAGTGAGTGAGGTTATTATAGAGGGACCCTATGTGATCTCATAGCCTCAAAAAGATCGTTTCTAGGTGACATGATTTTTGAGTAACAACTCGTCAAATATTGTTTCTTTTTTGCACTTTGGACTCTTAAGGGATATCACCGGTCCAATGTAGCTTGAACTGTTTCGGTGAAATAAGACCATGCCTAGCCTAAACGTACCCATCCAGATGCGTTGGAATTGTTATTAAAACAAACTAACCTCCTTTTCATTGATGATATAATCTACTTCTTATCTTTTCATTCCTTTTCTAAGTGGTTAATTTTAGTCTTTAGTTGTTCTGCTTCAATTTCAAGGCTTAGAAAAACAATTCCCTTTGTTTGATAGAGTTTTCAACACTTAGGACAACTTCATTTTTTCAAATCCACCTATAGCATCTTCTCTCACTTTCTTTTCTTGCACAAATTCTTACCAAATACAAAACCTCAATTTTGTTAGGTTGAATGGCATAAATGACAACAATTGCGATATAGCAAGTTTGGTGTGGGTCAAGGTTGATTGACATATATGAAAATATCATATGAGTTTTATTTCTTTTATGTGAAGTGTGCATTATGACTAGTGTGCATCAAGCCCATATGGTATGCCTAATTTTTTTATTCATGCATTATGGTTAGCAACATTCATTGTTATGCATTACAATAATACAATTGCATGTGGAAGGTCAAATAGCATGCATGTCATGGAATTGTATTTTTTTTTTTAATGGTTGTAGCACACTCATATGGTGTGCATATATAGTGTTTGTTCATGCATTATGGTTGAGTGATGTTTTAATTGTTGATCATGATTATTGTATAGATTTCACATGAAAAATCTAATGAACATGTATCTTGTTTTATTGTAAGGACTTTGTTTGAAGATTGCATCAAACCCCTATGGTATACACAATGTTCTTGTTTATGTATCATGGTTGAAAGATAGTGATTCTTATTCATGATGATTTTATACCTTTTACATGTTATTAATCTTGAAGCTTTTAATGGAATGAATGTTGAATTGAGTTGTAATGGTTTTGTTTGATGGTTGCATCACTCATATGGTTTGTATAGAGTGTTTAGCACCACTGAGTGACATTTATTTTTATCAAGATGATTATATTAGTTTTGAATGAACACTATAATGACATATATTTGATTAAGTTGTATGGGATTTTTTTGAAGTTTTTAATAAATCAAAAGAATCAATTCCATAGGACTTTCATAAGCTTCTCTTTTCATCTTTTTTTCCTTATCTATGAGACCACAATTCTTTGAGGCATATTTTCAAATAGTTCTTCTCAACAAATATTATATAGTGCTTCTCATACCATTTTTCATTAATTTTAACTTCTTTTGAAAAAAAATAGTTGCCCACTTCATTATAGGAGTTTAAAAAACAAAATAATTTCAAATGTAAATTCATTCAAGAGAGCTTAAAATCATGTGTATTCTGAAATTGAGTGTTTGATAAAAATGTTTTGGTAGACATGTATGAAAAATGTGGTACAATATAAAAGGTAGTGAATTGTTTGAAAAAAATCCTCAAAGAAATGTGGTCTCATTGAATGTAATGTATGTGAACCTTAATATGAATGGACTCTAACATAGATGGATTACCAATTGTAATTCATAAGTTCTATTAAAATGAAATTTTGTTAATCTATAACATGTTATTGATCATAAATGTAAACCATTATAAAGTAATTATACATTCTATTTTGAAGATTCAAAGTAGAAAGACATGCACATGAGGAACAAATTAGATTGAATATCAATTCTTATATATCAAAATGTAGAATAATTGTGTTTGTGCATATACAAATTTGGCATATATGTCTACTCAGAATAAGTTTTACAAATTGTGGCATATATGCCATCTCAAGATCTATCAAACCCTAAATATATATCAATCTATATCAAATGCTAATCTTGTGCTGGATCATCAAAATCGAGCATCCTCAAAGAACTTAGTGGCTCTAAATTTTCCTGCACAATAACAATTCAAACCACAAATTAGATTAATTATGTGAATGATTGACAAGATAGACTATTAAATAGAAACTTATATACTATAATTTATAAACTATCAAGTTAACATCAAAATCACTATATTGAACTATATTATATCAAAAATGTAATTCTTGTTTACCTCAATTCTTGCTCTCTTTTCTACAAGACATTTTGCATGTGATTGTCCCTTAGGACGATCAAGAGTCCTCATATAAAGAAATGGTCCCACACTTGTCACATTGTTGAATCGGGAAGAGGACTATTGTGACACCCCTCTGATTTGCTATATTTTCTTTGACAACTCAGATACTTTGTTATACCTTATTTTATGTTATGGTTGTTTTATCGCTGACAATGGAGTGATGATAGACTATATGGATGTGATGATACATTATATGCATGGTGATTATCTTTAATATGCTTTATGTTTGCATAGATGCTTAGTTGTGATGACATTGCTATATATGTTTATTGTAGTTTAATTGATATATTATCTTGTCAGTTGATGTGACATTGTATTGGTGAAGAGAATGGTATTGCATCACTCGCTTGCGAGTGCCCTGTAATTTTCGTGATTCTCTCTTCACGGTGTGTATGAATTATTATTTGTATACATGTACGACTTTTTCTTTTGTTGTAGGTTTGTAGGTACAGGACAATAGTTTCACCTAGTTTCACAAGTCTAAGTGTGTCCACTACTCAATAGTAATGATTGGGAGATAGTAATGGGCTACCTAGTCAAACCATTACCCTAGCACAATGGGTCATTAGTCTGTATGTTGGTCATGTTCCTTATCCATGTTGGTCTTGGTATTTTATTTATCGTGCAAGTTTAAATTGTAAGGATTAAGTTTTGTGTTGTGATTAAGTATTTAATTAATATGGAGATTTTATTAGAAATTAATTAATTTAATTTAAGTTATATTATAAAGTAATTTTTATTATTAAATTAATGGGGAATTAAAATAAGTAAGTTATTTAAATTGTAAATTAGATTAAATAAATTGTTTTTAATTTTAAATGCATATTTGGGAAAAGATCTTAGAAATATCTTGGTTTGTTAAAGAAGAGATATTTGTTGTGTGAACAGGAAGTTAGAAGGATTTTTTTCTTACTGTCTTAAAAATTGATTGAAATGGGTGAGAAAAGAGGAAGTTGTTTTCATAGGAAAAAGAGGAACAGAGGTTTTTGGGAAATAAAAAAAATTGTTGTGCTTCCACAGTGTTGCATCATCCTCTAGGTTGTGGGACGGGGTATTACACTTGGTATCAGAGCCTAGGTTTAAGCACTGGGAACTCTGGGTTAATTTGGAAACCATTAAGTTGTTTGTGTAGGATTTAAGTTGCATATCTTGTCTCACACCTTGGTGTGTTTGTGCAGGATCATGCCACCTAGGAGAGGTTGAGGTCATGGTCATGGCTGTAGAGGAAGACATGGAGGTAGCCAACAAAAATCACCTCTGCATGCTTCTCATGATTCAGACCGTGAGGAACAACAAGCTTCCCAAAACATTCTAGGTGCCGGTATTCAGTATCTGGATCCACCAGGGGTCGAAGGCTCTCAGTTGCATCAATTGTTAGAGGATACTCTTGCCCGTCTTGGATCGAGGCAGGAAGTAGAGCAGATTGTTGTTAGAGAGAGAGATGTACCAGCTCAGTCAGAGGCAGTGGTAGCTGCACACATGAGAGATTTACTTAGAGCTCGACCACCCTTATTTGATGGATCAAGCAGCGGTTTAGAGGTTGAGACCTGGCTGATTGACCTGAACAGATGCTTTGCTATGCACCCATATGGTAGCAACACCAAAGCTAGATGTATGATTATGCACCTGAGAGGCTTTGCTTCCACATGGTGGAGATTAGAGGAGCATAAGCTCCATATTGATATCAGTACCGTATCTTGGGAGATGTTTCTAGAGAAGTTCCATGCCAGATTTCTCTATGATCATTGGCAATAGCGTCGTGGTGATGAGTTCCATACTCTATGACAGATGACTATGTCAGTGGAACAATATGAGCATCATTTTTACAAGCTCAAACAATACGTAAGCATTGGGGACGATGAGGGCATGTTGGTGCAACACTTTCTTAGGGGCTTAAATGCCCAGATCAGTGGAGGTGTGCGGGTTTTCGAACCCAAGACTATGGAGACTGTGGTAGACAAGGCCAAACTTGTAGAGGAGAATTTGGAAATGGCATTGGGTGGTCATGTAGGAGTGCAAACGGGTAGTACTTCAGCTACAGGGCCTAGTGCACGCAGTGGCCAAACTCGGGAGCTAGACTGCCAGTGGCAAAACAGGACACCATAGAGTGGACAATACCAAAACTCTGGGAAACAAAAGGATTTTCCACCTAGACAGAATGACAATATCAATCAGAGGTGACTAGAGCTAGAGGCATGTCAAACGCTATAATAACCGCATAGAGTACTGGCCTACCTTTAGTGGTAGTGTTCAATAGTCTAGCGCACCTTTTGGAGGTAGTTTTCCATGGTCTAGTGTACCTTTGGGTGATAGAGACTTCAGTAGAGGTATCGAGTGTTTTTCTTATGGCCAATAGGGTCACATTGCTCGATAATGTCCCAATAAGGGCATTAGGATATACACAAAGGCTAGAAACTTTAGAGCCGAAAGTAGGTGATGTACGTGGTCACATGGTGCTTTCACTGCGGGTGGAGCCACCCCGCACTGCACCGAGGCAGGAGAGGTTTTGGTGGAGGACAGGCATCATTCTTTGGAAACCATGCACATCCTTCACTCGGTTGATCCTCACGGAGTACTGATCTTCTGGATATAATGATATTCTCCTACATGAAGGAGCCGCCCATTCCGCAAGCTTCCAAAGTAAGCCCATCAGGGGGGGAGGACGTGACACCCTTCCAATTTGCTATATTTTGAGAGCTCAGATACTTTGTTAGACCTTATTTTATGTTATGGTTGTTCTATCGTGACAGTGGAGTGATGATAGACTATATGGATGTGATGATACATTATATGCATGGTGATTATGTTTAATATGCTTTATGTTTGCATAGATGCTTAGTTGTGATGACATTGCTATATATGTTTATTGTAGTTTAATTGATATATTATCTCGTTAGTTGATGTGACATTGTATTGGTGAAGAGAACGGTATTGCATCACTCGCTTGCGAGTGCCCTGTGATTTTGGCGATTCTCTCTTCATAGTGTGTATGAATTATTATCTGTATACATGTACAAATTTTGTTTTTGTTGTAGGTTTGCAGGTACAGGACAATGGCTTCACCTGGTTTCACAGGTTTGAGCATGTCCACTACTCAACAACAATGATTGGGAGATAGTAACGGGCTACCTAGTCAAACCATTACCCTAGCACAATGTGTCGTCAGTTCGTATGTTGGTCATGTTCCTTATCCATGTTGGTCTTGGTATTTTATTTATCTTGCAAGTTTAAATTGTAAGGATTAAGTTTTGTGTTGTGATTAAGTATTTAATTAATATGGAGATTTTATTATAAATTAATTAATTTAATTTAAGTTATATTATAAAGTAATTTTAATTATTAAATTAATGGGGAATTAAAATAAATAAGTTATTTAAATTGTAAATTAGATTAAATAAATGTTTTTTAATTTTAAATGCATATTTGGGAAAATATCTTAGAAATATCTTGGTTTGTTAAAGAAGAGATATTTGTTGTGTGAATAGGAAGTTAGAAGGATTTGTTTTCTTACTGTCTTAAAAATTGATTTACGGAGAGATTGATTGAAATGGGTGTGAAAAGAGGAAGTTGTTTTCACGGGAAAAAGAGGAACAGAGGTTTTTGGGAAATAAAAAAATTTGTTGTGCTTCCGCAGTGTTGCATTGTCCTCTAGGTTGCGGGACAGGGTATTACAACTATAGCAGGTAAAATAAAAATTATAAGAATTAACATATAATTATTGACAAATAATCATATATACTAAATATATATCAACTCATATCTAAATGTAAATATCTGCAATATAAAATAAACACATACCTATTATGATGCTTCTACACTAAATGGGTTCATGATGGATGAAGCAGCTAAGATGGTTTCCTATATAAAAAATGATAAGAATGTAACATAATTTAAATGCATATGCACATATTATCATAATGTTGATAATATAGAAAAGACATATACCTATTGTGCAACTTCTTCCAATGGGTCAAGTTCTGTCAACATGGCTATAAAAGTACTAGGTTGCTGCATAAAAAGACAAGATTACAGTAGACTATCAATCTATGTACATGTATTTAAACATAATAGATTTCAAAAATTAACACCTAAATAACAATTTAAATGATACCGTGTATTGAGTCCCTAGGCCAAATGAAATGGCTGATTGCATAGCCTCATGCACTTGGGAAATTTGGTCCTCTGTCAACAACTATTAAAGATTCTAGAACATAAACATATATTAGTAAAAATATTGGTGCTCCCACATCGTCTCTTCCACCTAATGTATCTCCAGAAAATGGTCCACTCCATGCTCTATCAACTTCTACATTTGACATATCATAGACCTCATAGTTGGATGTGTCTATGGGAGCCTCACTGGACTATCAAAGAGGACTCAAACATATATTGTGGCATGTGATACAGTAATGGGGCACACAAATATGTGCCAAAGAGGATGGTGTACTAGTCAGAACTGATGCAGCAAGTGCATCACCATCATACAGTTGTGCAGCATGATGGCTTTGTGTGATAAAATGATCACTCAATGCATGTATGGAAAAAATGCTCTGACTCCTTGCATCTAAAACAATCTCAAGGTAAGATATTGGAGCCAGGGTAGCAATAGGTGGAGCAAGAAGAATTGGGTGACTCAATGTGCTATGGGTCTATCTTGTGGCATCCCTTTACCCATACCCTGGAAATCTCACATGTCAAAGTAATTGACATGCCTTCCTAGGAAAAACTCGACATATAATTTTTGTAGAAAATATTGAGGGATATCAAGATTATTTTTGGGTGGTTTATCAAAAATCATCCATCAACATCTCCAAAAATTATCTAATATACCTCTATGTGTGCACCATTTAATTGAAAATTTTAGCTTCCGCACATCTACAGGCTGTCATGTTTTGGGATTGATGAATAACTGGGCTAATTGGGCTTTGTCAATATCAAGTGCCCTCACTTCATCATATGATAACCCATTGTCATGATGTTTCCTTTGGGACTCTCGCCACTATGTAAATCTATTGTGCTAGTTTGCCAGAGTTTCAACATTTGAATTATTTTTTCTAAAGTATTTTTCATATCTGATAGCTCGAGTGTCTCATAAATTTGACATGCGTTTCTCAATTGATTTAAATTTCTATAAATAGATTCATGTATTGTGGGCACATTTTGGTTTGGTTTATAATATAATATATAATATATTATATCTAATATATAATATATTATATCTAATATATAATATATTATAATATATATTATATTATATTATATTATATTATATATTTAGTATATTATAATATAATATAATAATATAATATTATATATAAACAACTTAATATAATACTAGACCCGACCAAATTTTAAAAACCAACCTAAAAAAAATGGATATCCATTCTGAAATGGATATCCGTTTAGGTTTGGTGTTTGCTATGGCACCATGTACTTTCTACCTAAGCTTAGAAAAATTCAAAGTGGATTTTTCACATTTTTGAGTAATTTAAATATGCCTTTTTTCACATTACCACTTTTTGGACTCTCATGATCTTGCACTTATACAATAAAGATGTAGTGGAGATTATTGGAGCCACATTCAATCATAGGGCTCTCACGGTGGACACTATTCAGAACCCTGTTGTAAGGTATGCAACAATGGTCATAGGATACAAAATTTATTACACTGATAGGGAAAATTCAGTGTCAACTACAACAATCCATGTTTCCTATGAGGTGGTGGAAAAGGGTAAGGACTATGACCTGTGTGAATTTCTTTGGCAACAACTGTTTGATAACTTGAAATAGACCAAAGATAAGAAATATTCATTCAAGTTTGGTTCTCTGGTACTTTGTTTGTTATTTTATTTTCTGAGAGAGCTTCCTGGAAGAAGTAATGTCATATGGGATCAATCGAGACCAATATCACATCAAATTTTGGAACATTTACACAGACATGGCGACATGAAAGTTCAAGAAGAACTTATTGCATTCCTTGTAGTATTTCAAAAGAAAATGCATGAAAGGGAAAGAATCCCTCACTCCTTAGTGGAAAAATATCGAGATGATATCACATTCTTAGTTTCCACTTATTTATGTATCACTGAAGTTGTGGAACCCAGAACAGTCTAGATTCCCCCAATCGGCTATGAGATGAATGAAGTTGAGGTTGATGGTCTTATTAAAATTTTGCTAAACAGTCCTAAGGATCCTAATCGAGAAAGACATGGGACTTATGAAGAAATCTTGATGAAAGTACATATGGAATTTTCAAAACCTACAAGTAAGAAAAGAGTGAAAAATTTTGTGAATTAAAATTTTCCAAGGCAATGGGCTTACAATAGAAGAAATATGTATATTAAGAAAAAGAGCTACTGAAATTGCGGGAATAGCTAGCGAGTCCTTCGGACCCAAGAGATCTAGTAGGACTACTTCTAATACTTTTGGACCAACTTCTACCCCTCATAGTACTAAGAAAATGAAGACTAGTGCTCCAGTGGAAGAAGAATCACAGTTGAAGAAAAGAAGTGCTACTCTAGTAACCTCCTCATCTGCCTCTAAAACAAAAAAAGGAAAGAACCAGAAAGCTCAAAGAGAGAAAGACATGAGTATGCTCTCTGAAGAAGAAGAAGAAGAAGACAAGGATGAAGAGTCACCATTGACTATGAGAAGAAGTAGCATCACTTCTAAGAAACAAAGAATAGAGATAGTTGACTCATTTGAAGAAGAAGATATTGATAAAGGAAAGCAAGCCTTTTGGATATATATTCACAAGGTAAAAGAAAGGAAAGGAAAGAAGCCTGAATTTGGTTATTTGGAGAAGTTGAAGAAAAGGAAGAAGTCCACTCCAGAGAATCTTTCAAGACCAATGAACTTGGATACACTGTTTGAGGGTATTTTGCATAACAAAATGTTGAAGGAATCTGTTGTCATGTATCAGAATGAAAATGAGGAAAACGGAGTCACCATAATTGCAGCTATCATCAAATCTATTGTCATTGTTGAAGTTGATATGGAGTATATCGGGAAAAAGGTCCCCATATGATGTATGGAAAGTTTTATTAGAAAAGAGAGAAATTTTCATTGTGTTAGAAGAAAAGATCATATCAGATGTTGTAGAGAAGATTGGTTTCTCCCTATCTAAAGTTGATAATGCCACAATAGCTTGAGTTTGCAGGAAAGAATTCAGATCAAAGTGAAGGATAATGCTTCTCATGGGAAAAGATTAGGATCAAATTGAGAAAATATGGGAGACCAAAGAGAAGGTTATTGAAATAGCACAAAATTATGAGATGATTCTTGTTTGTTCTTCCAGTAAGGGACATGTTTCAGAAAATGAAAGTATTGATGATGCAAAAGAAATTCCAAATAATACTCCTTTGGACATTGAAGAACCTATGCAAGAAAATGATCAAGATATGCATGCTATAGAAAGAAAGACTGTGACTGGAGAGGAAATTTCCAAGATTGACACTCCCATCTCTAGGAAACACAATTCAAGACAATCCTAAGATATTTGTTTCTTCGACAGATACAAAACATGGCACTAGTGAAAATGAGCAAAGGAAGAAAAATGAGGAAGAAAAAGGTAGAAGTAATGATGAAAAGGAAGGAGAGGAGGACAAAAATGAAGAAGGTGAGAAAAGTGAAAAAGGAAAATATGAAGGAGATGAGTAAGACAAGGAAAAAGATAATGATAAGTCCTCTGGTGAAGAAGAGAAAAAGGCAGAAGAAGAAGTCACTAACTCTAAAAAGAATGAAGAAGCTGAGAAATATTAGCAATTACCTAAGATCTCTGGAAAATCCTTCGGTGATCCTATAAAGAGTCTACTACCTGGTCAAACATGGTTCAAACCAGAAGTCTCTTCTCAATTTTTTCAATTTCCTACTAGTGACTTAAGTAAGATGCCCCCTAAGCATAAGATGCAGCTAAGTGATGTGTTAAATGTATCAGCAAGAAAATAAATTCTTGAAACTTGTTAAAAGAATAATCAATTAATGGAAGAAGCAATGAATTTTTTGTAGATCACTTGGGGTACTAATATTGATACTTCATTATCTTCTATGGAGAAATTTAGAGTGCCAGTTGATTCCTTTAAGGAATATACCTTCGATTTGAAAGGACAGATGGAAGTAGAGGCTATAACAAGGCTTACAGAAAAATGTGCATCAACTCTTGCTAAGGTTGAAGAATGCCTGAAAGAGGTACAAGACTGTGAGGATGAGGCAAAGACACTAATTTTATATTGCATAGCATGGCTAGAAGCCACATAGAATTTAAAAGTTGAAATGGACTCAATTGAGTCTCAAATTGCCAAAGCATCAAGTGCCTATGATCTAGCACTAGACAGAAAGTACCATACCTGGATTGCTATAATAGATTTTCATGAAAAATTCCTCACGTTGCATACCCAGAAGGAAAATATTATCAAGAAGCTTGGAAAGCTACGGGACTTGGTACAATCACAACACATACCTATTTCATGTGCCCTTTCCAATGTTGATTGGATTGCACAAATAAATTTTAAACCCAATACTATGGAAGAAGGAGAAGATGACTTGATGGAGCTTGATACTTTACACAGGTTTCTTGCGGTAGCAAAAAGGAGTTGGGAAGAAGGAAAGCTTGGGTCAATATCTTCAGGTTGACCATTTTCACTTTTAGTTCTCTCATGATTTTCAGATTTCTTTGTACATATGCAGATGTGTTAGGAACTTTTGGTTAATTTTTCTAAGGGGGAGTCAGTTGCTTCAGTTCAATTCAGTTTGTAAATATGTCTTATAAAAGTTTTTTTTTTGTGCACCCTTTTCCCTTGATATCAAAGAGGGGGAGATGTGTGGAGAAGATGGTCATGCTTCCATCAATGAAAAAGGGGGAGATTGGCTGAAAGAAATTTTAGCTAAAGATATAAGCAATTGATGTATGTCAACAATATACATGGTGAATATTGGAATGGTATGAAGAATATTCTGCACAGTTGAATTGATTCATAGTTAAGCACTTCTACAATTTGGCTACGTCAACATTTTTTGCTCTTTGTTCCCTCTATAGATTGGTTCACATTTCATCGCATGTATAGATCCTTCTTTACAATTACAGTTTGTTGTTT
>VDFB02258630.1:0-30628 GCA_007258455.2 Sequoia sempervirens
AAATGCAAATAATACTGAAATTCAAGAAATTATTGAGCAACCGCAAGCTTAATTAACATCTAGCAATACATACAAATAGATTACACACAAGCAACGTACCCAAAATCCTCTAGAATAATTAAATAAGAAAGTACAGTGTATGCCAGGCAAAGTTTGTTGAAACTGATGAAATGCTACCTTTGGACCTCATATCTGCTTTCTCCCACGCGGTAGCTGGTGAAAAGAAGCTGAGAAGGTGGAACGCCCATGAAGAAGTCAAGAAACAGCTAGAATGCAAGGCGTTTTGACCTCCTAGTTCACACGCCCTTCTTGAAGAAACACGCCCTTCACCAAAGAGTACGACCTCTGCAAGTAATGGTACGGCCTTATCAATTGCTGGAAATCTGGATGAAGAATGGCGCCTTTGGTGAAGAAACCCTCTCCCTTATTGTAAACCGGTAAATACTGAACAAAAACTCGGATCTATGCACAGAAGAACTTCTGGATGAAGCTCCCACAATGGCAATCATTCGACTGGTGTCTCACAGCCTCACAATCACAAATTCAATGAAGAATTCTCGCTCTTCAATGAAGTTTTTCCTAAAACCCTTGTCCTCAAACAAAATCACAGAGAAGATAAAAAGTTACAATGTCAAATGATCATGAATGAGGTCAACTTGCAACCTTTTGCCTTATATCTCCTCAAAAGCACGGCTTTCAAGAAATGTGCGCCATTTGCCTTTTGCCTTTGTGTTAAAATACATTTAAATGTATTTTAATTCATTTCCATAGTTGGGCACTTTAAGTGATTTAAATATCACTTAATAAAGTATTTCATTACTTTATAAAGTATTAAGTGGCATTTTACTTTATAAAGTCAATTTGACTTTATAATAAATCATTTAAGTTAATTTAATAACTTAACCACCAAAATACCCATAACTCCTTCCCAACTCAGTATTTTTTCGTGCCGTCAGCAGCTAGCGAACACTGGACTCCATATGCCTGTACTGAAACCAATACTGAAGTGAAAGGGGTGGAAATGGCAATGTTAGTTTTTATGATCAGATGTAAAGCACGGAAATTTAATTCAAAATCAGACAATAACATAGCATATACCCTGGGAAAACCCTCCACTTGAGGGAGAAAAACCCAACAACAATATATCACTTATATATTGAATCACAAAGAATGTCTTCTTTACAAAGAGGCCGATATTAAGGCCAACAGTAAGCACCACAATCTGATGCAATCACAGCAATGAAATAACTCAGCCTGCTATAATAATATTGATCTGAACTTGATAACTTCTTACTCCTCCAACTCGCACTATGTATGTCGAACTATGATGAACAATGAATGGATATGAATAATCGAATATGAATAATAATCAACAATGAAATGGCCATCGAGTATATATACAAAATGAAGGGAAAAGTCGTGACTCTCCAATACAACAAGTCGGCCTCCATGAAACATCAAGTCTCCAATACTCAAAAGGTCGGCTTCCTTGAAATTCGCAACTCCTCATAAGTTTGTATCTTAACAATAATTAAATATTAATTGTCATCAAATGAGGTGCCTCCTCATAATCGATATCTCCATAAATTAAATAGCCAACGGCTATCATTTAATTTATTCAATAGTGCAAGGGAGATTGGGCTGGAAGAAACACCTGACGCTGCACAATAACATCAACAGGCAATACCCACCAAACGGTCATTGACCCCCTAACCAGATCCTGTCAGCCCATGAGGGTCCAAGAAATAGGCTAACCATTATTAAGTATGTACAAATATTTATTAAAAGACTTTGAAATTTTGAATATTTATTAAAAAAACTATTGAATATTGATCCAAATTCCCATTATATAGACAGTAAACAATTTATTAAATGTGAGGATTTCCATTAAAACTAAGATCTAAAGGAAAAACGCGGCACTGGGCATTCATTTCACAGGGAAAACATGAAAGGCACACCACATTGATATATTTTTTACATGGACAGATCTGTGTTTCCCGTTGTTTTCCAATCATGTTTCTCAATTTGCTTTTATAACAGATCAAAGCAGATCCATTGCAATCAATATTAAAGCAGAACCAATCAATCAATTGACGGCAGCAGTATTTTTTATACCATATCATTGGAGACTTGACAGTAGGGAAGCCAGAGCTGGTAAAGTTTCCTAAGAGTCAGTTAGCAGAGGTCAATATCTGCAATAGCATGAAATGCCAGAAATAATTTGTAAAAGCAAAACAAAAAAATTGAAAACATCCAAAAACCCATGGATTCCCTCAAGATTTGGTTGGATCTGCTCGGATTCGTTGTGGCTTTGCCTGGATTCACCCGATACAAACCCAAACTACATGAACCAGATCCTAGACCAGACACAAATCAGACCCAGATCCAGGGCCTCCACTGGACGAACTGGCAACATAGTTATAAAAGAGAAACTTACATAAACTTTCATTAATATTCCTTCATAGTAGGAGGGAGGGAGTGAGACTGGAGCAAGATCTGTCATTTCCCTGCCATGAGATCGTGACGATCTCCTTAAAAATGATAAACCCGTTTTAAAATAATAATAAACAAAAGTATAAGACCATTATTATTAATATAGGAAAAGCAGCGATTCACTCTTTGTAACGTCCCCACTCTAGTCAGTGTTCAGGTGCAATGGAGTTAGCCTATTTCTTGGACCCTCATGGGCTGACAGGACTTGGTTAGAGGGTCAGTGTTCGTTTTGGTGGATATTGCCATTCCCACCTCTTTCACCTCAGTATTGGTACCAGTGCAGGCAAATGAAGTTCAGTGTTCGTCAGCTTCTGACGGCACGACATTATACTGAGTTTGGAGGAAGTTATGAGTTTTTCAGTGGTTAAGTTATGTATTTAACTTAAATGATTAAATATAAAGTCAAATTGACTTTATAAGGAAAACGCCACTTAAATAAATTTAAAAGTGACTTAAGGATGATAAAGTGTCAAATTAAATCACTTAAGTTACTTAAAAAGGTGCACTCCCTTCATGAATTGATTTTTAAACTATTGAAAAGTAATTAAATACATTTTAATGTATTTAAATGCCAAAAGTGCGTGGGTTTTGGAAGAAGTGAGTGGCTTTTGGAGAAGCGTGCCTTTTGAGAAAAAAGGAAGGATTTACAAATCAAACTCACTTTTTGATCATTTGACTTTGCATATCTTATTTTCTCTGTGATTTGTTTGAGGGTAAGGGTTACAAGGAAACTTCATTGAAGAACGAGAAATCTTCATTGGATCTGTGATTGTGAGGCTGTGAGACACCAACTAAATGATTGCCATTGATGAGAGCTTCAATCAAAAGTTCTTTTGTGCTTAATCAAAGTATATTTGTTCAGTTATTTAGTATACAGCTACAAGAGAGGGCTTATACCTGGATCGCCTTTATCTTCTACCATATTTGCTTCAGTATCTTGCAATAGCCAGAGGTCGTACATCTCTTTGCTTTGGCGTGTTTCCTGAGAAGAGGCGTGGCAATTCTTGAGGCAAAACGCCTCCCTTTTGGTCTGTTTCTCAGCTGGATACTTGGCGTCCCACCTTCTCAACTCTTTTCCTTCAGTTACACTGTGGGAGAACTCGGATCTAAGACCTTGGCGTGCTTTCAGGTCATTCCCAGCCATTGTTGCCTGGCAAGCTTGATAATTTCTTATTTAAATAATCTAGAGGACTTCGGGTACATTTATTGTTTGTAAATTCATTGTATGTACTGCCAAACTTAATTTATAGTACCAGTTGAGCAATAAATTCTTGCATTGTACCTTTATCTGCAATTTTATGTTGTACACCCCTTCTACTTCTGTCTAGAATTTCTCTAAAAGACTTAAAAAAACCCAAAAAGATAAGCAGAAAACTACAGGGGTTAAGTTGGAGCCAGTTGGGCTCATCACAGTGGTATCAGAGCACATAATCCTGCCAGCCTGTAGGGGTTAATATCATATGCATCCTTACCAAGGCAGATATAACAGGTACTATTCACGCAGGAGGCCTAGTAGTCAGAGAAATCAGTT
Organism: Sequoia sempervirens; assembly: GCA_007258455.2. Lineage (NCBI taxonomy): Eukaryota > Viridiplantae > Streptophyta > Pinopsida > Cupressales > Cupressaceae > Sequoia > Sequoia sempervirens. Next base: position 4,025 of record VDFB02258630.1, read on the forward strand.
TGAGGATTTTCCCTTTGACAATCCATTCGAAGAAATGGGTGACAAAGAGGAGACTGGGGAACCTCACAATCGAGCTCAGAATGAGGACAGGGAGGCCCAAGACATTTTGAGAGGCCTAGTAGCAGGACAGGAACAGGTGGCTAACGCACTAGCAGCAGGACAGGCACAAGTGGCTAACGCACTGCAGCAGTTAAGCACAGCAGTGCAACATTTAACTGTCCAGAGGAGACCACAGGAATAGGAGGAAGATGGCAGTGTGCACAACCACGCCAAAGAATTTCTCTAAAAAACTTTAAAAAACACAAAAAGATAAGCAGAAAACTACAAGGGTTAAGTTGGAGCCAGCTAGGCTCATCACACTCTTGCAAATGCAGTAAATGATCTAAGAAAGGATCGATGATTTGAGAGGGATAATATTAACGGAATTAATTATCCCTCAAAGCGATTGTCATGACCCTGTAAGAAAACAAGGGGATAAACTGCTGTCATAACCCCGCCCCAAATGGATGGCATAACAGTGAGTCAACATGAAGAAGATAGATAATCTGCTCGCTGATCGATTTCATATAATGAATCGCAGTTAGTAAATATAGAAGCAAAGGAAAATTAATATATATTAATCAAGCAAATCGTTTAAGTCAAACAAGGCAGATTGAACGAATTGACACTGATAATAATAAATTAACTTTTACTAAGGAATCGCATATGTTAGAGAAATTAATTAAAGGCTGCAGCAATTCATTTTATGGAAAGATGAAAGGGGGCGATTAATAAAGGTCATGTCCCTCTAGTGTCTTTTCCCCAAGGGACATGAACTTCCAAATCAGACATCAAGGATATATATATGTTAAGAAATGGAGAGCAAGAGGTAGGGATTTAGAGAAGAGAAAAAGATACACATCGGCTGAACAAAGAGGAATCAGACCAGCGATCACAAGGAACCTGTCCAGTCCACCATAGCAGGTTGACAATTATTAAACATATATAAATATATATACTCAAGGGTATTTTCTGCCATTCATTATCTTACATCTGTATAAATATTGCCATGCATAATGAAAGAATATTTATTGTATGATTTCTAATGATAGAATAGAACATATGTTTGACTGTTTGGAACCCACCTTGTAGGAAGGGTCTGGGGTGTAAGCAAAAGGGGTAAATGAGGCTAGTAGGTAGCCAACCAAAGGGCACTTACACAGAGAGCCAAGTTACCCACTTATGGCCCCCGCCCAACTCCACAAGGTGGCAAGTGTCTTCAAAGGGTTGGGACACTGATGGGGAAAGCAGGTACAAGCCACCAAGGGAGAGAGCTGTGGTATACACCATCTTATGCTTGGTGTAGAAAAGGCTTCAGGCGGACCCATCATGTCCCTTCTCCCAAACCCTAGCTTGCCTGCATTAATGATAATCTATGATGTGATGTAATGTATATATATATTGTTCATGTGGTGATTGCAGGATTCAAACCCAGGATTGCATTATTAAAGAGATATTTATTTGGTAAGACGAACCCTAACCCTAATTTGCTGCAATTTGTGATCAATATGCAAATTCTAGGGCAAATCAGGAGAGGGACATTACAAGATCATAGAAACCAAACATTGGGAGACAGCATAATTCTTCCTAGACAACAGATAGAAGAGGATACATCTTAACAGAAAGTTGCATATGGATAGGCAAAAAACTTAAGAAATATGGTAGAATTATCATACGATAACTATAAGCCATTGCAGTGATAATCATAATTTTCAGAATGAGTAGAAGTGTCTCCTGAGCCATTGCAAGAGCCAAAAGTGTGCTCTTTCTCAAATCTGTAAATCCATTCAGAAGTGGGGAATTTCGACTGAGGGTGTCAAGCACATGGAGAGAGAACTTCAGGTTGTTGCATCTGTGGTGTAGTATGTTGTCTTTTGTAGGGGTGTGGATAATATCACCTTTATAAAAAACATCAACATATCATTTTTCTTTACAAATTCCTAGAGAGAACATTCAATTGTATAGATACAGTGCTGCTAAAACCGATTGCAAGCAACCAAGAGGCCATGTGGAGGATACAGTTTGTCAAAATAGGAGCACTGAGCCCATTTTCCTTCACTTCCATAGTCAGTCTAGCAATTACTGCTAACAAGTTTGAGAGACCACTACTAATGGTAGCAGCTAAGTCACAAGATTCGAATTTGAATTCGAGTTCGGCAACATTGAAATTCGGATGAAGTTCGGCAAAAAAGAAATTCGAAAAGTAAAAAATTCGGATTAAATTCGCCTTATATAAATATGTTAAATTTAAAATAAAATAATATTATATTAAATATAGTATATTTGTTAAATTTAATTTAAATATGTTAAATTTTAATATATTTGTTAAACTTAATTTAAATATGATAAATTTAATTTAAATACTTTACATATATTAAATTTTAATATATTTGTTAAATTTAATTTAAAAATGTTAAATTTTAATATAATTATTAAATTTAATTTAAATACTTTAAATTTGTTAAATTTAATCTAAATATGTTTTTTTTTAGTTTTTCATGACGAGAAACGCAAGTACTCCAAAGGTTCGAGAAATAAATAGTTCGAGCTCCGTCATTATAGTTAAATCCACAAGGACAGGCCAGAAAAAGAGGAGTGACCCAAAAATACATATACAAAGCAATAGATGTAAGCTCCCGCCGTTGGCTCAACCGTTGTGCATCCTATTGGCTGAGAGCCGCGTAGTAGTGGGCGCTTCCCTTCCTGGCACGTTTCCATCAAGAACAAAAGATAGAGAGACACCATGGTTGTAGCCACACACAGGCTCCATATTCGTTCCTTCATCATGGAGATAATGGCGATGATATAAATAAATTCCTCATGACAATGGTGCTGAGCTTTGAAGGCGCTACAGAGCATGTTGTCAATGCAACGGACCTGAATCTTACCTTATCGCGATGATCAAGCGGGCTTGATTGATTGAATTTTTCGGAACTACGGGGGTTAGCTATTATTTGGATTTAAACTAAGGCCACATTTTTCCGTACGAATCCCAAGACGAATTTTAACGAATTTAATAGAAATGTTTGAAATTTGCCAAAAATCGAACTTCATGCTTGATATTCGGCGAATCCTGTGACTTAGGGTAGCAGCATTGATTCTGGACTTATGATTGAGGTGTGTGGGCAGAGAATCTTAGAGTGGAGGGGGAGTGTTCAAAGGGTTCTGAAGCTGAGAAGGAAGGCCAAGCACTCATTGCATATGGGGATGGTGGTAATGGGCCTTTTGCAATTCAAAGTTGGGTTGTGATTGAAGAAGGCATGAAATTGATGAGAAGGCACCATGTTAAGAAGATATGGGAGGTTGATAGGCTTGTTAGGTTTTGTGTCATGGCTAAAAAAAAAAAAGTTGATCTGTTGCAAAGCTCCTCTAAAGTAAAAAACTCTTGTAGGCTAAGACCTAGATGCAACAAGATGAAAGGAAGACTTAGACTGAGATTTAAGGGGAATGGGAAGGGAATTTTTGTCTTCCCATGGCAGATCTATTCAGGGTGATTTTGGGAGGGGGAATGGGATGAACATGGGAATTTTCATCATTAAGATAAATTGACCCATGGGAAGGAGAACCACTACTAGGACATTGAAGGGGGCTACATTAGGGTTATTAAACTATTGCATACTAGAAAATGTCCAAAGGTAAACTTTGTAAGGGGGATTTTCCCTCTTGGATTGTGAAGATTTTGGTGTTTTGCACTAGCTATGTTCCACCAAGTTTTTGGGATAGGGACAAGGGAGATGTATATCGGGGACGGATTTTTTTCAGGCCATTTTAGAGGACAGCATGGGACAGCAAAGGGGATGCCTATATAACAAATAAGAAAAAGAAATTAAATTTAGGGAAATTTCAAATATCCATATGATAACTTTGATAAGGCATTCAACAACTACATTATAGATCCTTAAAACAAAACATTAGAGTTGAATTGAGAGTTCACAACAGAGTTGAACAATTTAACAAATGTCAAACTTTAATTGCTTTCACAATTCATTATCCATGTGCATATGATATATTAATATATTATATTAAATTAAAAAATACAACAAAATTCCCAAAGGCTTAAAGTTTCAACTACAAAACAACAAAAACATAGAAAGTATGTTGCTGCCCCCAATCAGCATCTACCAACACTACATCAAAACCAAAGTCTAACTCTAAGCCACTACCACTATGAGGGGCTGCTTCATTCAATGGAACTCTAACCAATCCCTCCTGTGCTGCATCCTCATCAATTCAAGTGGTGTCTTCAAGATCAACATTCCACGGTAAAGTTGGACCTTGTCGATACTCTAAAGTTTAATGATTCTAAAGTCACAAGGCACTATGCATGGCCACCAACTTATTTGCTCATCTAGAAGTAAGCTTATTCCTCTTAATAGAATGGATGAAGTTGTACGTGGACCAATTCCTCTCTACGACATAGGAACTAGCAACTAATGAAAGCAAGTGAATGGCAAGCATCCTCAACTCTAGTGTATCCTTGCCATGCCATGTCCACTATCCAATAGGATTAGATTAAGCTAATGTAGCTTTATCTATCTTCACCTCTGGTTTGCTAAAAGTTGGATTGCAAAGATTAGTAAAGGCAAGCCATTGTGAATGAAGTATAGTTAACTCCTCACTTCAATACATCTTTCAAAGGGCATTCATTAACCCTTATTTCACCTCTTCATCATTAGAGGTAGCCTCTCAACCTTTGGTGCATACTATTTGGGAATTAGAGCAAAGGCTTCCATATCAAGCAATGTGTTTGTAATGTTCTGCCTCTACATCACAATGGGCTTAATATGCTGCTCATATAATCCCAAATTAGGATCCCTATTACAAATTGTTTGTTTCATCCACACAAGCATGTTGTCAAATATCTCATAAGCTCTCCAAGACTAGAACAGTCCATATCAACATATCTAAAGACAGCTACAATATGTCACATGAAGGAGCAAAAACATCTACAAAAAAAAAAATCAAAAAAGAAAAAGACTCAAAGTCAAATTACAAGTTACAAAATAAGAAACAATAAAATCATAAATTTCTTAATAAAATTGGCAATTTCTTACCTCATAGGTGGACCACCAATCATCATCAAGGATCTTTTGTTTGATAGCTTTTCCTTCAACAATGTTTGTAGTAGGCCATCTACCCCACTCTGAATGATCTGTCATCAATTGTAGAGGCGCGTGCAGCTCAAGCATTCTCTCTAACAAAATAAAGTAAATGGCATACCTAGTCTCCATAGGTTTGAAGAATTCCTTTTTCGAAAATGTCCTGAAGAGAGCAAATGAAGAGTGGTGGTTGAAAATAAACATCTAAACATCCCCAACTTCTACCACCAATTGCTTCACCCAATCAATCTTCCCTATGTCTTTCAATCCATTGTCCTAGGTATGAACACAACAAGGGGTCCAAAAGATGTGCTTGTAAGCACCCTCCACCATCATGCTAGCTAATTTGCACACACATGCTGAATCAATGACCACCTATACAATTACAATAGTCTATATTGAGATTCTTGGAAAGAATCTAACAAATACAATTATAACAGCAAGTCCAACATGAATGTCCTTCCTAAAGATACTTGGCAAAGCTTGGTTAAGTCAAACATTTGTCCAACGACTTTCCAATTGGTAGGAGCAAAGCAATGAGGAATAGAAGTGTTTGGAGCCCTCATGGGGCAAAAAGTAATCACTAGAAGTTTAGAACTAAAGCATTTCTACTAAACTTCGTTGTCATCTCATTATGAAAGAAAGTGCACAATGCACTATTGGGTTGAGGTTGGCTGGTAGTAGCCAAAGTCGACAATAACTAGAAAAAGAATATACTCTCCATTGAAAATAAAGGCTGAAAATATTAATAGTTTTCAAAATCAGGCAATGAGTGAGGAAGGAGCTTCCTTAGATTCCTCAGATTCCAACTTTGAAGAAGCATGATCAGGTTCTCATGCAGCTAAATGACAAAGTTATCTTAGAATTGCAACAAGTTCCATCAATGCCATGTTCCATTGGCAAATAGAGGACTATGAAGTATTTCTGCCAAGCTATAATTGAAGCCATGGAGATTCATGAAGATGAACAAGTACTACAAGATGACAAGAAGCAAATAAAGGAGCCATTAAAATTCAAGAAACTCGAGAGAATGATTCAGCAAAATTTACATGGTTCAAGTGTGACAGACAACATACATGGTTCGAGTTAACAATTTTCTATCCAAGGTGGGAAGTTATTAATATGTTCAATTACATAGGCTTAGCGAAACTATCAAAAATAAACCTGATTATTACATAGCAAAATTTTTAAGTTATTAAACTTTTTGATCTTGGGCCAATCAATTCATAATGAATTTTATAAGGTTCCTTACCCCTATTGTGTACATCAACAAACAAGGCGAATGAATGACATTGAAAAGAGTAATACAAGGCAAATTGATGAAGTCAAAAAGAGAAATACATGACAAAATAATGAAATTGGAAAGCAAACTACACTATGGGTCCCATGCGAATGAATAAAAATAAAGGTAAAGTGACCATACAATGCGTAGAAATGAAAAAAAAAAAACTACAATAACAGAGTTCCCAATTCTTCCACCGTATGCCCATCCATAAATATGTATTTCACCATGTTGATGTTGTTAGCAGCATCGGGCTGCTTCTTCCAGCGATCTCCTTACTTGTGATAAATTAAATTATAGCCTATGGCTATTTAATTTATTGAGTCATCAAGAGGCACGATTATTGAAGAGTTACATTTATTTGTTAAGACCAACATGTTGTTATGAAGAGACATCAATTACATTTATTAATGAAGAGGCACGATGGATGAAGAGTTGCAATTTAATGAGGCCGACCTCATTCTTCATAAGGACGCGATTTTCTAGAGTCGTCCTCCTTCCTTTGGGTCACGATTCTTAGATGAGATGTGTTCTCTCTTGTGGCCGATTTGTCTTGAAAGGTCACATCCTTTCCCCACCATTTGTATATATATTCGATGATATCTCCCATTGTGCATCATTCAGATTTCATCCTAGTTCGTTCTCCATCACAAGTGTGAGTTCTTCTCAAGGCAGTTCGATATTATTAGAGGCTGAGTTTTTCATCAGCGAATTGTCTTCTTGTATTACTGTGTTGCATCATTCATTGGTGCTTGTATTTGGGCCTGCATATCGGCCTCTTGTAAGGAGATCATTATTGTATTGATTCAATATATAAGAGATATATTGTTGCTGGGTTTTTCTCCCTCAAGAGGAGGGTTTTCCCAGGGTATCTGCTGTGTCTTAGCGTTTGATTTTTGAATTAATTTCTGTGCATTAAATCTGATCATAAAATTAACATGGTATTGGAGCGGGTATAAGAAAGATCTTGATCAGATTTGGTTGAGCAGTCAAGACTCTCTTCGTGCACCATTCTGGAAACTTTAATTGTTGAAAGAATTGAGTTACAATAACTGCGTATCATCTTGAGATCATCAAGCATGAGTCGGACCACTTTACCTATAGCGCTACTCCATTCTGTTATCAAGATTGCCATCACAGTTGGACATTTCTTTTAGTCTGGAGATCAGTATATTCCTCTTCACACTCGCTCAAGAGGAGCCATCTTGTGGAGAAAGCGCCACTGTAAAGGGCATCGAATATCGCCCATCAGTCGAGCGCATCATCACGGGAGTCCCCACCTTCCTCACCTACAAAAAAATTGTCTCTGGTTCGCAGGATTGCTGAAGCCATTGGAACTCATGCGTGATAATGTTGGCTCTATCCTTCTGGCACCCTCAATCCCGAATGTCTTAATACAGTGAAAGGAATTATTAAATTGACGTGAGCTTGTGAAGGCAACTTAAAGTCATTCGGTAGGAGTCAAGTCAGTTGTATTCAAATTCCCGGTATATATCTTGCATTTGCAAGTATTCATTGGTGCTCACTCCTAAAGATGTTATAAGTGTGGAGTCCTTTGTCTTGTAACCGGCGGAAGAAGCTATCACAGGAGCCCTTGTGAAGATACGGCTGTTATTCTCATTATACTGATTGGTCGCAGGATATAAGTCTCGGAGCAATCGTGAATGCAGATGTTGGTTTTTGCCGTCATGTATCCTCAGGGGTCGAAGTTTTATCTCTAGTCATTCGAGTTTAGCCGCTACATCCTTGACTAGCCTGACTTGGAGGCTCTAACTATATTATCGGGTCTCTTGAAGTATCCGCCCTGAAATATAAGTGTTCATTGTTGGATGTCGGAAGTCCCTTTCCAAGTTGGAAACATTGTGAATTTAACACTGATGAGTTTCGAAGACTCAAATTTCTTCTTCTTTTGCTTGCTTGGAAAGCCGATTATTGTCAATGATCTTTCTAACGTCGCCTAACATCTCTATCTGCTGATTTGCATATGCTATGGCGTTGGAATATTCTTATTCAGAAGAACATTCACGGGAAAGTTCCCGGAAGTCATGTCCTTATCGGTACTATGGTGGGAGCCGTCAGTTAGTCATTCAGTAATGGCAACTTCATGAGGATTCAATTGGGTATTGCTTGGGTATTGTGGAGGTCACTCAGCAATATTATGCGGGCTTGAGTGATTCATGGAATCCATAGTCGTTCATCCTTCTTGTTATTTAATCCTTGTGCAGATCTGAAGATGGTTTATGTGCAAAACTTAAGGATTTTGATTTCATCAAGATAAGTATTCTTGTTTTTTATACTTTTGAAATCTAGGGTAAAATTTCAGTTTGCTAAGTTGTGCATTTTTGACATTGGTTATTTGAATCATGTGTGATTGGAAAAGATCATAATAGTAATCACTGACTTAAGATCCCTTGGAGATGTCAATCATTCATTGCATTTAATTGTGAAGATCTTTGAGTGTGACTCTGAGATGAAAAGAGAACTGAAATTTCGATGGTGATTAGTTGGTCACATCGATATCATTCTCTAATGCATGAACTGTGTTAGAGCCTTGACTCTTGGAGAGGGAGGGTTCTTCATGCTAACTGCATAATGCATTCAAGAAATCTGTAGTTGTGCAGATTGTCTTTTGTTGTGCTGAGTTTAGCACTCTCGAGAGGAGTAAAAGATGGAAGAAAGAGTTATATCATAATTCAATAAAGATAAGTTTCTTTATCCCTTCATTTTGATCTTTTGATATACTTCTCTTATAAGTTGATTTATTTACTCATGTTTCAATATTGTTCATAAATTCTTATGTATTCATGCTATAATATGAGGTGGTAAACCTTGTATGATTCTAGCCTTGATATTTCTTTGGATAGTTATAAACTATTAGTAATCTCTCTCTAATATGCTTCCAGGACAGATCTAGGAGCAAGAAAGTGATGAGAGATTACTTAGTGATGAAAAGCTTGTGGCATCTTGTGAGGAAGTCATGCCGACCAAAGAAATGATCAAGCGTGAAATCACAATTGGCAGCCATGGGACTGAGTTGGTGGCTAGAGGGAGCTTACTTCCAGAAATCTTCTTTGCAATCTCTGAAGCAGGGATCAAGAGGGAGTTTTGTAACTCACTGAGAAGAAGTGAAGATAACTGTATTACAAGGCTAAGTGTTAAATCCTTGAAAGACCTCTTCAGCTGCTGAGATCAGAATTGCACAAGACAGTCATCTGGATTTGACATTGGTAACTCCACAGACCTATTCAAAATAGTGTGATCTAGGATGAGGTCGAGGAGGACAATCCTAAATTCTCTACAGTACCAGAGGTGTGCGCTGGAAAACATTTATCTACGGCAAGTGTTGCAGGCAATCTTGGACGAAGAGGTCAAAAGGTTGATGTAAGTACTTGACGATTCAGACGGAGCCTACTGAACCTGAAGAAGATGTTTAAGGAGGTTGCAGCTAGTTCAAATCTGGTGGATCCCACGATGTACAAGCAGTTGATTGGATCGTTGATGTATCTAGTCAATACTAGACCGGATATTTGCTATGCAGTGAGTGCACTTAGTCAGTTCATGTGATACATCTTGTTGCAACAAAACATATCCTGAGATACTTGCGTAGCACAATTGGATATGGGTTGAGATATTCTTCAGATGTGGACCTGGGGCTGCATGGTTTTACTGATTCTGATTGGGCAGGGAGTGTTACTGATTGGAAGAGCACCTCTGGATGTTGCTTCAGTTTGGGATTTGCTATGATTTCCTGGTGCAACAGGAAACAATCATCTGTGGCATTGAGTACAACAGAGGCAGAGTCTATTGCAGCTTGTGTGGCAACTCGGGAAGCAGTGTGGCTTCGTAAGCTCCTTGCAGGATTGTTTGGACAATCAATGGAGCCTACTATCATTCATTGTGATAATCAGAGCTGTGTGAAGCTTTCTGTCAATCCTGTGTTTCATGACAGAACTAAGCATGTTGAGATCAAATACCCATTATATTAGAGATATGGTATTGAGGAAAGCTATACAGTTGAGGTATATTAGCACTGATGAGCAGACGGAAGACATTCTCACCAAGCCTCTCTCCAAGATAAAGTTTGTGTACTTTCGAGATAAGCTTGGTATGGTGGAGAATCCAACCCTAACTGAGAAGGAGTCTCAATCTTAGTGATCCTCCTTAACGAGTTCTCTGTGAAGAAGTTAAAAGGTGAAATCCCTTGTAATGAGTTCTTCTCTGTGAGAGAAGTTCGAGGTGAAATCCCTTGATTCCACCCTCTGGGAGAGCCATGGTGGATGTCATGTGTGTGACTCCATGACAACATCATGTGAGAGAGTCCGTGATGATTTTCTTGTACTTGTGTTTCACCCTCTGGGAGAGCCATGGTGAAAGTCATGTTGAGGTGACAACATCACGCAAGTGATGAACACTTGTACATACCATACATGGTTGTAGCCATTATGGTTGATATCATGTTGAGGTGATATATGATATCACGATGAGGTGATATCCTTCTTTTCCACATATGGTTGTAGCCATTCTGGTAGACATAACGATGAGGTGATATGTCTTGTGCAGCTAGAAGTATCATCCCTAGCTGAGAGGGAGTGTTGATGTTGTTAGTAGCATCGGGCTGCTTCTTCCAGAGATCTCCTTACTTGTGATAAATTAAATTATAGCCTATGGCTATTTAATTTATTGAGTCAGCAAAGGCACGATTATTGAAGAGTTACATTTATTTGTTAAGACTGGCATGTTGTTATGAAGAGACATCAATTACATTTATTAATGAAGAGGCACAATGGATGAAGAGTTGCAATTTAATGAGGCCGACCTCATTCTTCATAAGGACACGATTTTCTAGAGTCGTCCTCCTTCCTTTGGGTCACGATTCTTAGATGAGATGTGTTCTCTCTTGTGGCCGACTTGTCTTGAAAGGTCACGTCCTTTCCCCACCATTTGTATATATATTCGATGATATCTCCCATTGTGCATCATTCAGATTTCATCCTAGTTCATTCTCCATCACAAGTGTGAGTTCTTCTCAAGGCGGTTCGATATTATTAGAGGCTAAGTTTTTCATCAGCGAATTGTCTTCTTGTATTGCTGTGTTGCATCATTCATTGGTGCTTGTATTTGGGCCTACATATCGGCCTCTTGTAAGGAGATCATTATTGTATTGATTCAATATATAAGAGATATATCATTGCTGGGTTTTTCTCCCTCAAAAGGAGGGTTTTCCCAAGGTATCTGCTGTGTTTTAGTGTCTGATATTTGACTTAATTTCTGTGCATTAAATCTGATCATAAAACTAACACACCATACAATCTAAAAAATGAAAATTCTCAGCCTAAGACTTCTGCACACTCCAAGATTTCAGAGCTCACTCATGTGCCAAATTGTTATATTTAGCATTGGCTATTTCAGTGTTCTACTCTAAGAAAGGATGGAAGCCTATTTGTGTTGTACCCAAACCAATTTTTTTTCCTTCATTAAGGTATTTTGCTTAAAAGAGTCTAAACCTTGCTAAAATGATGTCAAAATACAGTTTTTGGGCAAGTCAAGTATGGACTTTGGTCAGTGTCATGTCAGTCATAAGCAGCAATTGGACAGTACCTGGAGGTCAGAACCTAAACTTGGGACTCAAAGCAGGACATGTGATGATGGAGAAGCGCTTCACGACGGAATCATACTCCTACAAGGTCAAATCAATGGCCAGAATAGTGTTTACGGAAGATGAAACAGATGAAAAATTCAAGCAGAAAGCAAGTCTGCGCCCCTGTAGCCCAAGGGCGCCCTTCTTTTTGAAGGCCTAGATTTGATTGCATGTGCTTGTAAATATGTTCAATCTCTTCATAATTAGTTTGGCTTTCCGACAAGCTATCAAGCGAGGTCACCCGAAGTGCAGAACTCCGGCAATTGAAGTCAGAAGTTAAGGTAGGAAGAGGTTGCATGTCACAGAGGACTGTCAAATTGCACTTTTTGCGCCCCTGTAGCCCAAGGGCGCCCTTGAATTTGCCACCTCAGATGATTGAATTTGCAGTTTCCATCTTCTAGAGATCTTTTCTAATCCAGTCTAGCTTCACAACGCACCAGTTCGCAAGATGATCCGACATTCTGAGTGATCGTGGCAGACGTTCTACCGAGCACGTAAAACAAAGGGTGGAAAAATGTAGAAATACACACCTGTACCTCTGTAGGCCAAGGGCGCCCAGCCTTTAGGCCTACCAAATGGGGTTTTTAGCATTCGCAGTCTTCACGAGACTTGTGAAGAATTACTCCAGCTATCCAACGAGTCCAGCCATCAGCCTCTGGGATTTGGCAAACACTCGTACGTAAGAGGTCAATGTAGAGTGCTGAAGAAATCAAACAGTCAGAAAATGACTATGAAAGATACACATCCCCTTGGAAAAGGCACCTTTCTTTATGAGGTCTTAGAAGTAGTTTTCTTGCTTCATCACCTACAAAGACATCTCTTGTAAGTTGTTCTAGCTACACAGAGAGACTGACGGTGCGCGAATCAGAGCACTCCAGCTCTCGGTGTCAGGGGTCAAAGTATGGCGTCCGAATGAAAGTTACACTTTTGTCAAATTAGTGATTGCGCCTTCACAGGCTAGGGGCGCCCTTGCTTTTGGGGTTCCTAATGCAGCTTTCAAGTGCCTTACATACAGTCGTTGGTTGCGGAATTCTTCCAGTCACGCAATGAACCTATCATCCGATCAGCAGGGTTCATCGTTCACTATCGAGTGGTAGTTTGAAGCATCAGAATGGAAAAACGAAGAAATGACCAAGTCTGGAGACCTTGCATCAATTTAATCAAAGGCGCCTAATTTTTTGAGGTGTCAAACGTTGATTTTAGCAGTTGCAGCTCCCAGCAGACATTTCATCCTTACTCTGAAGGCTTCGCAATGGATATCTCAGCTCGGTCATAGCCTCACTCAGTCATCCAGAAATCAGTGTTGAACAAGGGCGACTGTAACTTTCAGTCAGCTATAAAGTAGGAAGTTAGCAAAAAATCTCATAACCCTTACAAATGGACGCCTGAAGGGTCAAATGAGGACTTTTCGAAATAAGTAGACTTAGCTGAGTGCATCCAGATGCTTAGATTTTTGTTAACTGACTAAAATAATATTTAAATCATTTTTTGCATACAAATCATTAAAATGGCGATTTTCTTCAATAATTTATTATTGGCACCCTTTTTACTGTTTAATCTCAGATTTGCATGTTAAAGCTAACTGAATATTTTAATATCATTTTGTAATCCAGGACTCCGAGTCAGTCTCAGTTGAACTGGAGGGGGTCCAATCAGAACAATGCTTTTTAAATCATGGTTCTATTCTTGCAGTGGCGCCATATGGTACGATTTTGCTTTATTTATTCAAGAATGGCGCCATTTCTCATTCATCCAGCTTGAGCAAAGGCGAATTTCCTTCAGAGTTGGGCGAATTTTTATCAACAATCAGTGGCGAAAACATCAAGAATATTCTTTTGTAGGTACAAGTCCAGATTTATCAGCAAATTTCAAGACCAAGTGGCGATTTTGGCAGAAGAAAACATTAAAAAACGTCTTTCTTCTTCTCGATTTCTTCCATTTTCTCGTCTTAAATTCATTCGCATGTTCGAGAAATAGGCAAATTTTGGCAAAACAAATCATCTAGGTCGATCATAATAGCTTCCTCGAGAAAACCCATGTGCTAGAATTTTTCAGGAAAATTTGTTCCAGAGCATCAGTTCTCGAAGCTTTGATTTTCTTAACTGAAATTCCTTGCATGGTTGAGTAGACGTCCAATTTTCGCATTTTTGACATTTTGGGTTGTCTTAGAATCATTTTCTAGACAAAACCCATATCTCAGAATTTTTTGTGAAAATTGCCCTCCGATAGGCTATTTTTAGCCTCAGCAGGGTACTTTTAGCTTTCTAGAAAAGTTGTCAAAATATAGCCGTGTTCACAGTCAACAGGCGAGTTTTTCAAAATGCAATACACTCGGCTCGAATTCAAGACCAAGTCAGTCTTGACTCATGACTTCATCGGGACTGTTGATACGAATCTACATAAGGTGCTTCCAGAAGCGGTCTTGGATCCAATCAAGATTAAAGATTCGATACTTCAAAACATTCAACATTCCGGGTTGCTTGAGGCCGCTTCCATGCCTATCTCAGTCCATTGCATAGAGTTTGTAATGTCTTGTGTTAAGCATTACAATTCTGCTACTCGCGAGATACAATCAGTAGATGGACGGATCATATGCAGTCTCAAACCCCTGGATGTCGAAAGATGTTTTGGTATTCCTCAACATCCGAGCAGTCTAGTCATTTCCATGAAGCAGTGTGAGCGAGCATTCAACGTTGATATGGACAATTGTCAGAGTAAGATGGCAAAGAGATGGTTAAAACAGAAAAAGAACAAGTTGCCAAGCAATGTCGGTCTTGGTGAATACAAGGAGTACGCGGTTTTGATCACACTTCTCAATTGCATCTCAGGTCATGTAGATGCAAACAAATTTCAGCCCTGGATGTATTACATCATTGGTCAAATCATCTCCGGGCGAGAGCATTATGGCTGGGCATCCTTCATCAACGACGTTCTCCACGAGCAAATCACCAGTTTTCTAATTGCACACTAGTTTCACATGTGTTCCTACATCGTATACTTGATCGCCTATCAGGGTCAGTTTAGAGGGTTGAACACAGTGGGCATACTCAGTGTTCAGAAAGTCTACCATTACTATGACCAGCTTGAGTTCACAAAAGTTGAACGACATTTCAAGCGTGTGCATGAGGCTTTCTTGACATACACAGTGAGGAATCTAGACTGGGAGTTTCATGTTCGTATCTCAACGGTTGCTAGAGCAGCGATGGTTGATTGGGCAGACTGGTTCATTCAGTTCCCTACATACACCTACATCCGCATTTACGAATACACAGGAAATCCAGCTATGCTTCCACGCTATCCTTCGGATGGAACAATTTTCATGGAGTTCCTAAGGCAACTATATGATGTTCATTGACATTTGCGCCACAAGCGTAAACAAGCTGCCAACTTTCCCATGCAGTTCGGAATCTATTGGTGCAGAACAGGAGTTGGAGAAATGCAAACTCAAGTACCTTGTCGACACCCGCACCTATGATCCTTGGGGTCATTATTCAACGCGCCTTGGTGTTCACTCTTACCATAAGCCTACAATGGAGGACTATTGGGTGAACTGCGAGGATGACTTTGAGGTGCGCAGACGCAGCTATGGTCGTTTCTCTCTCCCACAGATTTCTGTCTTCTTGGCAGAAGATGTGGGAGGTTTGTCAGATGATGAAGGAGATACACTTCCTCAATTTTTCAAAGAGCAGGTTGACACACAACCACTACCAACCATTGATTGGTTCGCCAAAGAATACACATCAGTGAAGGAGAGGTCGAGTAGAGTTATCCAAAACAGTATACACCAAGAGGGTAGCCGTGCCTAGAACAGAGCCACCACCAATGGATGCTTCACTACCTTCCTCATCTAAACCTAAACAAAAGAAAAGGAGTAACCCTCCTAAGAAGAGTCAGGCGCCTAACAACTCAAAAGGGAAGGCACTTGCTACTAAGACACATATGGAGCCTGTCAGAGAGCCAGTTTAGAGCTTGCCAGAGCCTGAGGTTCAACCTCGCATTCCATCACTGACACCTGAGCAGTCTCCGGTCCCAATTCACATTGAATTGGACTTAGACTCACCAACTCCCAGTAACACCTCTACACATTCATTCTCGTCGGAGCCTCTCATTGCTAGTACAGATCCTTCCAGTGGGATTAGTTGAGACTCATCTTGGCTTGAGAGTCAACTGGGAAGGAAGAGGAGGCAGCCATCCTACGTTATTGATCATTTTGATTTTGATCATGCCTACCAGGATGCGCCCGACAAGAGGATCAAGAAACAGGTCCATGTGGAGAAGAATGTTGATATGGAGATTGTTGTAGAGACTGTTATACCTCCAGAGGGGAAGAGTCTGAACGAGATTAAGTTCAGGACTTCTAGGTGATCACAGTCAACCTTCGTCGTAGCACACGCCAAACAAAGGTTGATCTCCTAAAGGTTGCAACAGACAGCGCAAGGGATAGAATAATAAAAGACGGAGAAGACAAGGCAGCCCTCAAGGCTGAAATCCAGCAGCTTCGTCAATACATTTCTAGCCTTGTACACAGGACGGAGAATGTCACCGCTACACTCCCACCAATGCTAGAGCCACCAGCAGAACATGGCCAACTTAATCACCTAGTTGCATGCGGCAGGCATTTGGAGGATTGGGAGGAGTTCATTACTAGAGGCCGCTTTGTGCTTGCAGAGTTATATCAATTGCGGTATAATGCACGCAAACTCCGTCTACGTCTCCAAGATGAGGAGTGAGACTTAGCAATGGGCAGACCCCGAGATGAGATTATGATTGCTCACCTGAGGATGGCATATGAATCAGTCACAGATGTAGAGGATAAAGAGGCTATCTACACTTGGAGGACATAGTTGATCTTCAAAGCGAAGATAGAGGAGACAATGGCATCAGAGTTGACTGAGAGTAGAGAGCACGTCACTAGTGCACTCCGGTACGTGAGAACTCGCGTGTCTCGCATAGCATGCCAGTATCAAATTGAGGGTGGTGCGTATGTTGAGCTTGCTGACGTTCAGTCAGAGCTCCAGGAACTCATTCATGGCATTTTCAGTGGGGAGACCGTTGGCTGTAAGATGAATCAACTTACAGTCATGTCAGCATTGTTTGATGAAGCAATCAAGGGAAGAGGTGAACTTCAGTGCCAAATCACAGCTAGTGAAGACATGCTGCACAGACACAGTATACTTCGGCAAAGTATTACTGCCCCAGATGGTGACACAGTCAACAACCTCGTGGAGGGGTTGGTTGCTCGAGATAACAGCCAGTGATCAGTCAGTTAGAACCTCCAGTTGTCTACGAGGATAGAATCAGGAGTATGCAATTAGAACTCGACTTTCATCTTCAATTCTCTTTGTTGGGACCATGCACGCATGTCTATCTTATCCTCAGAGATATTTTGTAGGACTTGGAGTTTCATTTAGGGTTTTCGTTAACTGATAGTAGTGTTCCAGTTAACTTGCTTTCAACAAGGACGTGCATGCTTGCACATTGTCCATTTAGATTAGATGTGCCGGTTAACTGATGGTAGCTTTCCAGTTAACTGTATAGTTTGCTTTATTAGGGTTTAGCAATAAATCTTGCATGCATTGCAAGACTGTAGTTGACTCAGGGTGATTTTAGGGTTCCCTACACCTTTCGATGTCTATAAATAAGAGCTTTTAGCTCATTTGTAAATAACTTCTGCACGAGAGAGTAATATATGTTGTGCCCACCTTGCCTATAATATTGCTTATTCTGTATCTGTTCACAAGTATTTATTATGATGATGAATTGTTATGCCACTCAGGTTTCACACAGTTTTATGGTGAATGCTTATCTTAGTTAGATATAGTGGCTAGTTCGATCATAAATTCTATGCGTGTTTCGTCTATGCAATTTACTGTCCTAGTTGGCTATCCTTTGTGTTGTGTTTCTAATAAGCCTATTCAGATTGAGCAAATAGTTGATCCCACCTTGCCTTCACGTTGGCAATCTATACTAAAAGCTTATCGTATGTGTGTGATAATAAACCTATTCAGACAAGCAAATAGTTGAGCCCACCTTGCCTTCACGTTGTGAATCTGTACCCGGTTTATCGTGTAAGATCATTCTTGCTCCATTTCCTCATGCTCTGATTTCTTGAGGAGATTGGATAGTTTAAGCTAGTTAGTTTTGAGTTGTAGTTAAAGACTTGCGAAACCAGAAAATCCTTAGCTGCAACGCTCGAAGTTTCTCGCAAACCTTGTGCCTCTTTCAGCTGAGACAAAAAGATAGGAATTAGTTTAGTTTACTTTTTCAAGCATTTTGTCCGCACAACGAGGGAGCTTCCCCTCCTAATTTGAAGAGCACTCATCACGTAGTGTGCATAGTTATCCGTACCAACTTGCACTCCAAAGGTGTTAGTTGTTACGCCAACAATTTGTAGGCTCCTTTAGTTGGTTTTATTTATCAGTTGCTTTAAGATATATTTGCTTTAAGTTCTTTTCTTTCCACTTTTTTTTGTAGCTCTTGGAGACGTTGCTTTAAAAAAAAAATTGAGATAGCTAACTATTATTCTCCAAACACTAAATACTATTCATTATAACTTATAAATACATGCCTTGGACACAAGTTATTGTTGAACTTGTGTTTATAATTTCATAATCAAATTGAATATAGATTGTAGCATCAAGCTTTGTATTGGCAATATCATCTACCTAGGTTGCGGCTTTGTATATAGCTTAATTGTTTAATTCTTGAAATCATATGTTCTCAATTTATGTGTTATTCTTTTCAAATCCTTGTTTGCAATGAATAGCTGATCTCTGATTTAGCCAGCCTAAAGGTGTCCTTTGTACATGTTTAAATTAGTTGTTTCATCCATAATATCTAAAAATCTCACTGGCAAGGCACAGTTATTAATAGTTTGGTGCATATATCCAGGGCAAAAACATAGACACTTAATCATTTCCCTTTATGCAAACCCCCCTCGATGAATCTTGTGTAGTATGCAAATCTGTATATCTTGTATATCGTTTTAGTCTAGGATCAATTTAGTTTAGTTTCAGGTTTAGTTGGATCTCAAAGAGCTTCCCTCCTAATTTGAAGAGAGGTTTTACCTCATGCACTGTTCTGTTTTGTATTGTCTTGCAAAATACAAATTAAAATGCTAACTGGAAGCATAGACAACTCCTCAAATAAGCCTATCACTATTATTGCTGCTACAAGGGACTTCTACAGAAGCTTAAATGCTTGTGGCATATACTATAGGTGAATGTGTGGGCCCACAAAGCTTAAGAAGCTGCTACAGGTGATTTGTTGCCTTGCTGCAGGTGTTAATAACCCTGCTACAGGTATATTTCCAACTTGCTATAGGTGACCTACAACCTACTACAACTATCCTGTAGCTTGACCACATTTGTTCACCTAAATGGTAAACCTGATCCATTCCTCTATAAACACTCAAAAACATTCATTTCTACTGTATAGGATGCTCGTTACACTGTCATACATCAGTATAATGCCGCTATCCATCAGTCATTCCTTGCAGCTGTTCCTATCCGGTCTCATTCCCCTGCCAAACCTTCAGATGTACAACATTCTATAGATAGATACTCTTCATTTGATTTTTCAGCAATGCGGCTTCATGCTGATAGGAGAATTTCAGACCCAACAGTGCAGTGTGACATGAAGCTATGGTCCTCTGAGAGTGTTGCTAAACCTAAAAAAAAGTCAATACTTTGTGTTTCGTATCAAGAGATAGAGAAGTAATTTGTGATGGAAGAGCTCTCATCTATGGTTCTTATTAAAATTAATGTGATTGCTGGGCATATCTTGGAAGTACAGTCAAGAATGTTGTTGTCACAGTTCCTGCTTATTTTAATGACTCTGAAGGCAAGCAACAAAAGATGAAAATGTCATTGTTGTTGGAGTAAATTAATTAATATTTACTCCAGTACTTAATACAAACTTAGGAAAAGGTCATCTAGTTCTGATTGCGAGTGTTATTGCATTAATTATGCATTTCAATCAGTCATGTGCTTTATTCTTTGTGTTGCACACAAGATAAAGTCACTTAACTGATTCATGCATTCTGTTATCTCACCTGAGTCTACATAAGGATATTCAATCCTTCATTGTATTCATTCAGTAATCAATAATCATTATTGCTTCACATATTTTGCTGTGTAATTTCTCATTTGTGTGTGACAGGTTTCTCTTCAAAATATCATCCAAGGCTTGTGGGATCCCAATCTTGGATTCTATCATGGTATCAGAGCTCCAAATCTGAAGATCCTTGTTCGCTTTTATGAGGAATTTTTTGCATCAAAAGCACTATTGGTTAGCAACCTGCACGCACAGCAAGATGGAATCGACCCACCCAGGCACTAATCTCTGTTTGTTCTTCCTAAATCTCTGTTTGGGCATTTTTATATTCTCTATTTGTTAATAGGCAGGCCGATTCACCTCTTTTGAGGGTCAGCAAGCTGATTCAATTCTATAGAGAAGCCTTTTTATTAGAAGGGAAGGCTGCGGGTTTGGTGATAAGCAAGAGGGGCGTTTGAAACTGGTGTGGCACGATTTGCAAAGGCCATTGTGCCATTTGCCATTTGCTTGTTTTGGGCAATTTTCCAAGAAAATACGTGGCACCATTTAAGATTCATCTTTCTTTGGTGATCGGGCTTTAAATTCTGCCTCCTCTGTGAAGGCGACTCTCTCTCATTCCTCCGCTCCACAGTCTGCGGTTGAAATCATTGGAGGGGCGCAATATCTTTGCAGAGGACTGTGCAGACCCACTCACTATTTTCAAAATCGTGTCATCAATCAAAGACCCGCATGTCTATTGGAAGTCGTATTGGTTTTCAGAGGGGTGGCTCTCTTAGGCACGATTTTCATTGGACAGAGGCATGTTTTTGGCATGACTTGAAAGCGCAATTGTGGCACGATTTGCTTCCAAATCACTTGCTCAGGTCCACAGACTAGCATTGGATTTGCAAATCGCCCCATTTATTTGGTATCGCAATTGCGCAAGAGAATACGACAGTAGCTGATATGGCGCAGCCCACTCTTTCAACATAGTGCGCCTCCAAAGGCAGATTTCTATGAAGTTTTTCACCAAAATGAAGGCAAATGTAAACCTTTGTTTCTAGATGCATGCATGTTTCTTTCCCTAATTTTTTTTGCATGCTCCTTGCTTTCTTCCTTGTTGATTCTTTAAAAATTGCACATGCTTTGCGAGCACCACATGATAAAGATCTGGGAAAATTTGGAGCTTTGTAAAAATCGAACTTATATAAAGTTTCATATTGGGGTTTCTACTTAAAGCATCTAGTATACATTTCTTTCATTTTGCTTCTGAATAAACAAACTTAGAATATTAAAAGTTGCTAATTAACTGTCAAGCTGCGCACTATTCCTCCAATCGGCAGCCAAAAGTGTTCTTTTGTTCTAAACTCCTGTCTACATGAGATTCCAGAGTCGCATCCTCGTATGCTTCCAGAGTTTCTTTCTAGCAGGGTTCCTAACTACATGAGCTTCCAGAGTCGCATCCTCGTGTGCTTCCAAAGTTTCTTTCTAGCAGGACAATATTGAGCATTGGATAAACAATGGCATCATCCCAACCAGAGAGCATCTTTGCAGTTCTTCAACAGTTGCAGCTTTCTTCTTTAGTTTGAATAAATTGTTAGGAGTTTTTCCACCTAGATTTTCTCCTTTCCTCTTTGTTGACAGCCACATCACCGTTGTTGGCCCACCATCTCCATCGCCTTTGCAGCTTGTTCTCTATCAGTCTTCACAGGATCTTGGATCGACATCATCGCTTTCCGACATGTGGACACATTAGCAATTTTCAAAGGCACACATCATCTAGATTTGGATTCCAAAATCACCCATTCTTTTGTTCTGGCTTCTCCAATCACCAGTGGATCCTTTTCTTCCTAAGGGGAGAAATGTTGTTTGCAGGCAGTGGATCATATTCTGTCTTCAGGCGTTCATCGTTGGCATGGGAGCTCTTTCATTATGAGGGGGATTCATTTCTTCATTTTCTTTTCCTTCATCAGTTTTTGCTTCTCCTCAGTTTTCATTTAGGGGGGTTGTTGGAGTAAATTAATTAATATTTACTCCAGTACTTAATGCAAACTTAGGAAAAGGTCATCTAGTTCTGATTGCGAGTGTTATTGCATTAATTATGCATTTCAATCAGTCATGTGCTTTATTCTTTGTGTTGCACGCAAGATAAAGTCACTTAACTGATTCATGCATTTTGTTATCTTACTCCTCTCTCAGTCAAAACTCCATCATTCAGGGTCTCATGTTGAGTCCGCCTGAGTCTACATAAGGATATTCAATCCTTCATTGTATTCATTCAGTAATCAATAATCATTATTGTTTCACATATTTTGCTGTGTAATTTCTCATGTGTGTGTGACGGGTTTCTCTTCAGAATGTCACCCAGGGATAGTGGGATCCCAATCTTGGATTCTTTCAATTGTTGGGTTATATGTATTGAGAATAATCAATGAACCAGCTGCTGCTGCTATCCATACAATCTACAAATTCTGATCCAATTGTATAGCCTCAACCTATTGTCGCCATACATGTTCATTCTGAAGCATTCATGGACCCCACTCTCCAACCTGTGATGTCAGCATTTGTCATATACTCTGTGCATTCCAGATACTTGATTGAGTTGCAGCCAACCATCTTGCAGATTCTTCTGTATGATTTGCAGCCCCTGTACAATGCTTTTAGTTGGCAGCTGATCCCTCTGCTATACGGGCTTTTCCTTCTGTTGTATAGTCCTTGGGAAGCATACAAAATATTGCCAAATCTTTTACAAAGTCAGATTCTGGAAGGGATGTAACTTGTTTCTACAGTACTCTAAGGCAGTTCATTCAATTATATGTCCAGTGGTGAGTACATTCTCCTTATTGTGCACAAATGCTAGAGGTGCTGATGATCAAGATGTACTTAATAAGTTATCCTTTCTACTTCCAGCTAAAGAGATTATCCAAGGTTCTTCATCCATACTACATCGTGGAATGATCATGTTTTGATAATGCTATTATGGCTAAATGAGCCAAACATCAGTACTAGGCCCTTCCTCCTCTACTGTACCAACAAAAATTTGGAAAACTTCCCTGATATTACATGATATATTATTCTATTCTTTGCTTATCAACTAGGAATCCAACTTTTTTTATGGGAGAATGATGTAGTTAGCATAAAATGGCTTTGTAATGTTTTGTTGGCTTGTGGAGCCGGACTATTTTGTTAGTTTATAGAGCTAGACTATTTTGTTTGTTAGTTTGTCAATTTTGGGTTAGTTGCTTGTGTTTAGTTGTAGCAATTCCTAATGGCTTTGTTCTAACTGACAGTCATTGGCTTCATTTATATTGAATAGAGGTAGACAAGGAAAGCATCTGATTTTGGTCTTGGCTTCCCTGATCTACATGTATGTACACGAACTCTTTTCAATAAGTCTTCTATTATCTTTTGTGATATTATGTGGTACGTTCTATTAGTTTCCATTATTGTAGGCAAATAATAACTTATGTAGATAAGAGTAAACAACATCCTGTTCTAACTTTGCGACTTGAACAAACAAACCAAATTACATTTTAAACTATTAGTAAGCATCCAACCTAAAAATATTAAATTGTAAATAGGGTAAAAATATATAATCACAATATCTTTAAGTAATATTAACAGAAATTTCACACGTGATTTCAATGGTCTTGATGAAAAGATGTCTCACAGGAATGCTTTAGGGTTTCAACTATAGCCAGGTGGCCAACTGGCTCAGCTGAAACCTTTCCCACCTTTTGAATAACTTTGTGCAAAGGTATATCTATTTTATTTCCAAGGTAAAACTCAGCAAAGCTTGTGGGACATTTTTGAGATTCCTCTGTTATCTGTGATGCCAGTTGTTTCCTGTGAGTTCTTTGTGTTTTTTGTTGCTTTCCCCCCATGGCTTCTCATTCCTATAGAGATTTTGCTGCTGGTGAGGGCGCCAGGAGGAAACAACCTTTGGATCTAAATGCTTCATCTGTTGCGCATGTCCTCAATCATGAGCAAAGCAATGAAAATCTTAGGATGGTCAAACACTAGGAGGATATTCCCTCTATTGACATTTCCTAAGGGGAATCTATGGATCTGATTTGCAAGTATTTCAAGCATGCTTTGGTGGGAAACCTTATGAGTGTTTGGCCCTCTTACAAAATGCTAGAAAACTAGCTAGACAAAAAATGGAGAGACAAAAAATGGAGACCGAAGATTAAAGGTGCTACTGACATCTCTTTGTATGGAAGGGGTGTCTTTATTGCAACCTTCCCTACCAGAGAGGAGAGACTTGATATTTCGCAATGGTCCTTGGTTCATGGGCACCTGCAGAGTATACCTAAATCACTGGGCAATTGATTTTAATCCAATAGAAGAAACACCATCTTAAATGTCAGCCTGGGTTTGTTTTTTTGGAATGGAGGAGTACTAGAAGCAATAGGAAATGTTATTGGGACATATAAGACGTGAACTCTACCAAAGAAAAGAATTTTTCAAAAGCCCAAATTTGTGTGTAAGTGGATCTTCTTAATGGACTTCCTAAGTCCATCAATCTAAAACTAAAAGATTACATCTACAACCAGAAAATTGACTATAAGTGTATACCTTTCAAAAGCAATTTTTGTCATGAACATGAGCATATTCAAAGAAACTGCCCAAAAGAGACTAAATTAATGAGGGTCAAAATGATAATTTTCAAAAATCCTTTAGGAAAAGTAAGAGCCATAAAGAAAATCTGAATGCTCCTTTAAATACCCTTTTTCCTCCAACCCCTTTTCTGTCCTGTTCTTGGATGTGGCTCCTATGGAAAATTTAGGTGCTTCTGTGGACAGGGCATATGAAGAGTGATTCATGAAGAGGAGACACTACCTGCTGAAAACACTGCTGAAGTAGGAAGTTTAGCACCAGCCCCAGAGGATGGTAATGGGGGAAGAGGATGATACCTTTGTTTCTTCTGTCATTAGCCAAAAATTTGAAGGAAGGAATAAGAATGATGAAAGCAGATCCAATGAGCCTTTCGAGAATATAGCAGTTGTCAAGCAATCTACCTTGGATTCAGTAATCAAAGCAAGAAGAAAATCTGGTAAATAGTGAGGCTTGGTTTTAGAGACTCTTTTGGTGGGCAATATTTTGCTGCTCTGATTATCTCTCTTTGGTAATCCTTCTATCTGTACTCCTTATTATCTTTAGGGTTGTGTCTTTCGTAATTTTGGCACTTCATAATTAATATACCTCTATATATTGACAGAAGTGTTATAACAAAACATGCTCATTTATACAGATCCACGCACATGTACTCAGAACTAATTAGTGATTTGTATTTATTTATGTACCTTGGGATAATATTGGGGTTTATTGTTATCTAATACCCCAGGCATATTTATGTACCTTGAGATAATTTAGGGGTTTATTTTGATCTAATATCCCAGGCACATAGCAGAACGAAATAATAATGACCTATAATGTCTAGTAAAGAAAAGAAAAACTTTCAAAAAGCATATGCATTATTTGATTAGATGTTACCATCTATATGCACATCAATCTACATAGACACATGTATATGTTTCATTGTAACTTTGTGTTTGGCACCTATTATGAAAGAAGTTTACTTGTTTCTATTTGTCACGGCAAATATTGATACAAATTGGTATTGGTATGTTTGTGGGATTGCAGTAGATGTGAATATGCATGAAAAATAAAAATGAATATTTATTGCCATTAGATTTATCAGTTAAATAGCAGCTGAAAGCTTCATTAGAAGAGCAGCCAATAAATTTTCACAATCCAAACCATCCAAACAGATGTGGAAAAAATCAAGGGCGGTTCACCAGATTCTCTTGCCTTGGGAGTTAGAATAGGATCTGCAAACAGAACTTGTCCCTCATTGCCAATTTCCCAACCAATTCTTGTATAAAGCACATAATGCAACAAGTCTTCCATAGCATCCCAATTTTTAACAACGCCCCTTACAATGGGATCAACAGTGATATCTTGAAATTCTGTCTTATCTGCATGTTCATCATCCTCCACTATGCCTTGCATTTTAGTTGGAATTATCTGCATTCAAAAGTCAAAATGAAATTCAGACATAGCCAAATCCAAGTTTCTTCCAAATTCAAACAAAGAATTATAACAGCAAATCATGTGCCAAATATACTTTCAAGTTGATGAAAAAACAAGCAGGCAATCTACCCTTCAACAAAACTAAGCTGATATTTCCTGCATATACTTTACATCTTTTCCAAACAGAATGTGCAAATAATGGACTAAAAGCAATTTTCAAACTCCTCACGTAATCATATCAAAATCTAAATTTGAGTAATAAATGAACTCAGCAGATATTTGTTCCCGTGTTTGTGTGATGGCCTCAGAAGGTATCAAAAGTGGAATTTCCAAAACGGTTCAATCACATGGCTGCAGATGGCATGAAGCCAGAATTCATTTGGAAGCAGTGTTCCACGGAGTTTCGGGGACGGGGACAGGGGGACGGCGGGGGACGCGTTTCCGAGATGGGAGACGGGGGGCCTATGTTTGGGGAC
>VDFB02258631.1:0-29157 GCA_007258455.2 Sequoia sempervirens
TTTTTAGAAACTTTCCAGTTTTGTAAATCTTGTAAACTATTTATTGAGCGTCTCGCTCATTGTTAATACATCAATTATTTACCAATTACCTGTGTAATACAAACATCAGTACTAGGCCCTTCCTCCTCTACTGTACCAACAAAAATTTGGAAAACTTCCCTGATATTACATGATATATTATTCTATTCTTTGCTTATCAACTAGGAATCCAACTTTTTTTATGGGAGAATGATGTAGTCAACATAAAATGGCTTTGTAATGTTTTGTTGGCTTGTGGAGCCGGACTATTTTGTTAGTTTATAGAGCTAGACTATTTTGTTTGTTAGTTTGTCAATTTTGGGTTAGTTGCTTGTGTTTAGTTGTAGCAATTCCTAATGGCTTTGTTCTAACTGACAGTCATTGGCTTCATTTATATTGAATAAAGGTAGACAAGGAAAGCATCTGATTTTGGTCTTGGCTTCCCTGATCTACATGTATGTACACGAACTCTTTTCAATAAGTCTTCTATTATCTTTTGTGATATTATGTGGTACGTTCTATTAGTTTCCATTATTGTAGGCAAATAATAACTTATGTAGATAAGAGTAAACAACATCCTGTTCTAACTTTGCGACTTGAACAAACAAACCAAATTACATTTTAAACTATTAGTAAGCATCCAACCTAAAAATATTAAATTGTAAATAGGGTAAAAATGTATAATCACAATATCTTTAAGTAATATTAACAGAAATTTCACACGTGATTTCAATGGTCTTGATGAAAAGATGTCTCACAGGAATGCTTTAGGGTTTCAACTATAGCCAGGTGGCCAACTGGCTCAGCAGAAACCTTTCCCACCTTTTGAATAACTTTGTGCAAAGGTATATCTATTTTATTTCCAAGGTAAAACTCAGCAAAGCTTGTGGGACATTTTTGAGATTCCTCTGTTATCTGTGATGCCAGTTGTTTCCTGTGAGTTCTTTGTGTTTTTTGTTGCTTTCCCCTCATGGCTTCTCATTCCTATAGAGATTTTGCTGCTGGTGAGGGCGCCAGGAGGAAACAACCTTTGGATCTAAATGCTTCATCTATTGCGCATGTCCTCAATCATGAGCAAAGCAATGAAAATCTTAGGATGGTCAAACACTAGGAGGATATTCCCTCTATTGACATTTCCTAAGGGGAATCTATGGATCTGATTTGCAAGTATTTCAAGCATGCTTTGGTGGGAAACCTTATGAGTGTTTGGCACTCTTACAAAATGCTAGAAAACTAGCTAGACAAAAAATGGAGACCGAAGATTAAAGGTGCTACTGACAGCTCTTTGTATGGAAGGGGTGTCTTTATTGCAACCTTCCCTACCAGAGAGGAGAGACTTGATATTTCGCAATGGTCCTTGGTTCATGGGCACCTGCAGAGTATACCTAAATCACTGGGCAATTGATTTTAATCCAATAGAAGAAACACCATCTTAAATGTCAACCTGGGTTTGTTTTTTTGGAATGGAGGAGTACTAGAAGCAATAGGAAATGTTATTGGGACATATAAGACGTGAACTCTACCAAAGAAAAGAATTTTTCAAAAGCCCATATTTGTGTGTAAGTGGATCTTCTTAATGGACTTCCTAAGTCCATCAATCTAAAACTAAAAGATTACATCTACAACCAGAAAATTGACTATAAGTGTATACCTTTCAAAAGCAATTTTGTCATGAACATGAGCATATTCAAAGAAACTGCCCAAAAGAGACTAAATTAATGAGGGTCAAAATGATAATTTTCAAAAATCCTTTAGGAAAAGTAAGAGCCATAAAGAAAATCTGAGTGCTCCTTTAAAAACCCTTTTTCCTCCAACCCCTTTTCTGTCCTGTTCTTGGATGTGGCTCCTATGGAAAATTTAGGTGCTTCTGTGGACAGAGCATATGAAGAGTGATTCATGAAGAGGAGACACTACCTGCTGAAAACACTGCTGAAGTAGGAAGTTTAGCACCAGCCCCAGAGGATGGTAATGGGGGAAGAGGATGATACCTTTGTTTCTTCTGTCATTAGCCAAAAATTTGAAGGAAGGAATAAGAATGATGAAAGCAGATCCAATGAGCCTTTCGAGAATATAGCAGTTGTCAAGCAATCTACCTTGGATTGAGTAATCAAAGCAAGAAGAAAATCTGGTAAATAGTGAGGCTTGGTTTTAGAGACTCTTTTGGTGGGCAATATTTTGCTGCTCTGATTATCTCTCTTTGGTAAACCTTCTATCTGTACTCCTTATTATCTTTAGGGTTGTGTCTTTCGTAATTTTGGCACTTCATAATTAATATACCTCTATATATTGACAGAAGTGTTATAACAAAACATGCTCATTTATAAAGATGCACGCACATGTACTCGGAACTAATTAGTGATTTGTATTTATTTATGTACCTTGGGATAATATTGGGGTTTATTGTTATCTAATATCTCAGGCATATTTATGTACCTTGAGATAATTTAGGGGTTTATTTTGATCTAATATCCCAGGCACATAGCAGAACGAAATAATAATGACCTATAATGTCTAGTAAAGAAAAGAAAAACTTTCAAAAAGCATCTGCATTATTTGATTAGATGTTACCATCTATATGCACATCAATCTACATAGACACATGTATATGTTTCATTGTAACTTTGTGTTTGGCACCTATTATGAAAGAAGTTTACTTGTTTCTATTTGTCACGGCAAATATTGGTACAAATTGGTATTGGTATGTTTGTGGGATTGCAGTAGATGTGAATATGCATGAAAAATAAAAATGAATATTTATTGCCATTAGATTTATCAGTTAAATAGCAGCTGAAAGCTTCATTAGAAGGGCAACCAATAAATTTTCACAATCCAAACCATCCAAACAGATATGGAAAAAATCAAGGGCGGTTCACCAGATTCTCTTGCCTTGGGAGTTAGAATAGGATCTGCAAACAGAACTTGTCCCTCATTGCCAATTTCCCAACCAATTCTTGTATAAAGCACATAATGCAACAAGTCTTCCATAGCATCCCAATTTTTAACAACGCCCCTTACAATGGGATCAACAGTGATATCTTGAAATTCTGTCTTATCTGCATGTTCATCATCCTCCACTATGCCTTGCATTTTAGTTGGAATTATCTGCATTCAAAAGTCAAAATGAAATTCAGACATAGCCAAATCCAAGTTTCTTCCAAATTCAAACAAAGAATTATAACAGTAAATCATGTGCCAAATATACTTTCAAGTTGATGAAAAAACAAGCAGGCAATCTACCCTTCAACAAAACTAAGCTGATATTTCCTGCATATACTTTACATCTTTTCCAAACAGAATGTGCAAATAATGGACTAAAAGCAATTTTCAAACTCCTCACGTAATCATATCAAAATCTAAATTTGAGTAATAAATGAACTCAGCAGATATTTGTTCCCGTGTTTGTGTGATGGCCTCAGGAGGTATCAAAAGTGGAATTTCCAAAACGGTTCAATCACATGGCTGCAGATGGCATGAAGCCAGAATTCATTTGGAAGCAGTGTTCCACGGAGTTTTGGGGACGGGGACGGGGCGACGGTGGGGGACGCGTTTCCGAGATGGGAGACGGGGGGCCTAAGTTTGGGGACGGCGGCGGGGGGGTGGTGGGGGGCGGCGCTGAAATACATATAGTACTTGAAAAATTAGTTATAAAAAGATGTATAACAATATAATTATATAACTGTAGAAGCCTAAGGAATAAGTAAAGTTAACACATAAAAACAAAACTTAAAACTTAAAAGTTTAAAGTTTAAACACAATAACACATTGCAATGATATATTATTTCATTGAACTAGTGAACCACTGAACATTGAAAATCAAAATGAAAATATAGACATTGGAAAATGCAACAAGAACTAGATGTTTCATAATTTGAGTTTCATAATCATGATTCATGAATCATAATTACAATCAACTATCCCTGTATCATCAATGTTCAAACTTCAAAACTTCAAAAACAGAGTACAAAATAGTAAATGCTAATAGTAAATGGCTCCAGGCTAATGGCCTCATGCCTCTGGAAGTCTCCTAGAAGTTTCCTTCGAGTCTCTCAGATTTTCCTTGGAGTCTCCCAAAAGTTTCCCTGGAGTCTCCCAGAAGTTTCCCTGAAGTCTCCCAGAAGGGGACTTCGGGGGGACGGGGGGACTTTGGGGGGGACGGCGGAGAAACGGGGGGACAGCGGAGGGACATTTCCTAGGCGTCTCCCCGTCTCGGAAACGGGTGGTTTTTCCGGGGGGACGCATCCCCGTGGAACACTGTAATTGGAAGTTATTTTTAATTTTCTAACCCCAAAGATCAAACACTCAAACAAAGGATATTAAGAACTAATCTAACAACCTCAGATTATACAAAACCACACCAAATTTGAAAACACAAAGGAACAGGCTCACCAATCGCCAAGCAAAAAGTCCTTAAAAAATGCAACAAGCTACAGAAATTGATGCTAAAGAGAATGTATCTCTTAGGCATAGCAGAATTCAAAAAAAGGATCAAACGAACGTTACAAGAAGCAGAAAGGTCATGGACTATTTGTTGGCGCTTAAATTGCGACCTCGAATGCGGATTTGAAAATGGACAGCTATGCACGATAAACCGCCTTCAAATTAGGAGGGGAAGCTCCCTCTGCTGATGGTGTTTGAAAGAAAGTAAACTAAAACTAAGTTGCCTATCTTTTTGGATCAGCTTAGAGCACAAGGTTTTTTAAACACAAACGCCGAGCTGAGATTTTCTGATAAGAATTTCAACTACGACTAACCTAGACTAAAGACGCTCCTAACCTCTCAAGTAATAGCAGAGCAAGAGAAGTTAGAAATTAACAAGGTAGATTCTCTGACAAAAATACTTCAATAATCTTTCTTCCAACAAACACCTACACACTTCACTGTAAGCTGAAATAAAGATCATAAAAGCGTAACATAGATCACGGAAATCTGAGATTTTCGACCAAGGCAAAAGAGGCTCGTGATTTTATTACTCAAATCTCTGAAACAAAAACTCCCTTCTAACATGCCTTGAACAAGAAATTGCAGCTAAGGAGGCTTGCAAACTTATTCTTAACACAATAGAAAACAGCAATCTTACTAACTCCTTGTTGGCTAAAGAGGCTCAACAATTTGCTTATCACAATACAAATGAACAATACTTGAGCAACAAATAGAAGGCACAATAGGCTCAGCGTTTTGTTCTCACTAGCACGGTTAAAGAAAAATAAATGAGCAAAGGCTCTTATTTATAGAGAAGCAGAGGAGTAGGGAACCCTAAAATCTCCTTGCTTTCACAATCTAGGGCTTGCTCAGCAAGCAAGCTTTATTACTAAATCTAGAAAGAAGAAACCCTAAAAAGCAGAAAAAGTGGGAAATGCCAACTATTACATCTTATCTTCTTTCTATCCTCAAAGAATGGATAAGGATTATTCCAAGAATAGAAAGAAAGCGGAAAAAGAAAGCTTCTAGAAGAAAGCTGCTTTAAAGTTCGATCACATCCGCTAGGAAGTCCGAGATTGTGTCCCGTTCGGTGTATCTATACCATCAACAACAAAACACCGCTTTTCAAGAATATCTTCAGCATCTGCAATAGATCTCTGGAAATCTTCAATCTCATTGGCCGCTTTATTGAACTTTGCTGACATCATTGAAACATAACCTATCCTTCCACCAACTGGGCTGCAACTATGAACAACATTCTGGAACTGATTTTGTACTTCCTCAAGCCCGACGTAAGAACCATCCTCAAGACTGTACTGAGAGGGGATCTCTATGACAAATTCGCTGATGAAAAGGAGAGCTTCAACCACCCTTTGTCTGTAGGTGATGAATTCTTCAGATATTCTCTCATAAGTTTTAATTTTGAAAACATGACGCTCTCTCCAAGCAAGGATTTGCCTTTTGTGCTCCTTTGAAACCGCTGAACTGTAGGCTGTGTCTAAATCAACAATGATAATCTCATGCCTAGGTTTTACTTCAGCCAATGTTTGTTCAAATCCCTGGATGCCTTGACGAAGTTCATGAGCGTTTTCTCTCAACTGGAACATCTGAGCTAAGATCTCCTTTCCTCTGACAATGAAGCTCTCGATCCACTCCTGAGTCTCTTTCCCACATATGACCAGCTGTCTTAACTGGTGATGATCAGCTGGTGTCTCTAAGACCTGGGGCAGCAACTGAGTTGTTTGTGAAGAACCACGAGCAAGGTTAGAAATAAAAAGCTTAAGCTGCTGATTTTCAGCCTTGAGGGCTGCCTTGTCTTCTCCGTCTTTTAACACTCTTTCATGAAGGTTTTCAGATACAACTTTGAAGAGACTCAAATCTGCATGTCTGGTATTTCTACCGAGATTAGCCTTGACCATGACAAAATCATCCATGTTTACCTCATCCCTATTCTTATCTTCTGGGGGCACCGCAGTCTCTATGACAATCTCGTTATCGGGATTCCTATCAAAATGAACTTGCTTCTTTGCCTTTTTCTTAGGAGGTTCCTGATAAATGTTATCGAGATCATCAACACTCACTTGATATGAAGGTCTTCTCCTAACCCTTCCTAAGGAGTTCTCAAGCCAAGACACCGTAGTATCTTTACTAACTGCCTCAGGAGGTACTGCTGCAATCTCTTCATCATCTTCGATATCAAGATCAATATGAATTGGTGACGAACCTGTCAAAGGTACAGGGACATGTGTTGAAGGCGGCTCCTCTGCTTCATTCTGAGGTATGGGCTCGTCAAGAGGAACTTCTGAATCAATTGTAGGCTGTTCCTGTATGACTATGCCTGAGAAATCCATCCTTCTTCTTACATTTTTATTCGATCTACTGCCTTTGATGCCATCTTGAGACTGACTTTTACCCTTTCCTTTTGACTGTGCTGTGGAAGAAGAGGGAATTATCCTTGGCGGCTCTGCTACTGGAATAGAGTTCTTCCTTTTAAGCACTAGGAAAACCTTACTATACTCCACAACTTGTTTTGTTCTGTCTTCAACTGAAAGAGATTCCTTGTTTGCCCAATTAACTTGTGGAAGAGGCTGATCCTCGATTCTTTTCTGAGTGTACATTGGTAGAAGCACATCTTCATCATCATCGGAGAGTCCTTCAATATCTTCATTCAAACAGTCTTTCATCTGATGGAGAGTCAACCTGCTGTAACTACGCTTTCGCACTTCAAACTCATCTGCACAGTTAGCCCAAAAGTCTTCAAGTGCGGGTATGTGATTGTAGTTCTTCTCCAACCGGGCAGCGTAGACACCATGAGGATCAAATGACCGCCTCTCACTGTAGGATTTTAGACCAAATTTATCTAACTCTTCTCCAATTGTCTTGGCATCTGTAGCAGTCCTGCATGTATAAATACCCAACCCTAATGGAAAATGAAGAGAGGGTTTCTTTCTATTTCTCAAGACTGTATGAACACCGTGAGCTTGCCTCAAGAATTCCATGAAGATGACCTCGTCTGACGGATACCTTGGCAACATGAGCGGGGCACCTGAATAACCATAAACCCTGAGATAGGTAAAGGTAGGAAACTGTATAAACCAATCTGCCCATTCGGCCATTGCTGCCCTGGCAACTGAAGAGATGCGGACGTGCAATTCATTGTCTAAGTCACGCACCGTGTACATCAAGAATGCCTCGTTCACCCTTTTGTAGTGGTGCAACGACTTTGTGAATTCCAACTGGGGATAATAATTATATATGTGTTGAACGCTCAATGACCCCTCGGTGTTCAATCCTCTGAATTGCCCTTGATAGGCCACCAAATAGACTAGATATGACACCATGTGGAATACATGAAATTGAAAATACTCTGTTATTTGCTGATGTAGGCAGTCACTTATCAAAGTAGGCCAATCATAAAACTCGGTCTTTTTCATAATGTGAGGTATGGCATAAAACATCCAAGGTTGGAACTTGGTGGCATCTTCTGAACCAGTGACCCTGTTGAGCAAAGTGATGATGATAGCAACCTCGTCCTTGAACTCCCCTCGCCCGACATTCTTGGGCAATGTCTTATGTTTTTCTTTCATCCATCTCTGTGCAATCTTCTTGTTGTATTTGTCCTTATGTATTCCACATCTTTTCACATTCATCCCGAAAGAGTTACACTTTCAGCCATGGGGAATGGAAAACACCTTCTAAACCATGTCAGCCAGACCGCAAATCAACCTGCCATCTGGCCGACGGATTCCCTAGTAGCCTGGGGCTGTTTAATGCAAGCTTATTACGAACTCAAGGCTCTGAACTGATATAGGAATAGACGCTGTGAGAGGAGTCCAGAATGACCCAGGTTCTTGATTGAAGTATTGCCTGCTCTCTCCAAGGGATATAGATCGAACACCGGCTTGATATGATGCAAGTCTGTCTCAGCTTTTGATGTAATTATGAAAGAGGGCTGATTCTGACTTGAAGACATTAGGAGTGTATTCCATTTCAGAAAACTTGAAGAATGACTGTAAACTCGCCTTGGTTCAGACAAGTCTTGTGCAATTTCTATTTTTAGAATGCTGATTTTTATGCTTCGACGGACGAATTTTTTGAGAATTTTTCTGAGATATGGGTTTTGTTCAGAATATCAATGCAAGACAACCCAGATCGTCCGTTTTCGAAAATCTTGAACTTTGACTGAAAAAGCAGCAAACCCTAATTTCTTCAATTTTTCCCGAAAAAAAGCTGGCATCTGGGTTTTGTTCAGAATATCATTAGAAATGGACCCAGTCGATTAGATTTGAAAAACCCTGACGTTTGATCGAAAAAGCAGCCAACCCTAGGTTTTCAAAAAAAAGCTGCGATATGGGTTTTCTTCAGAAGACTGATTGGAAAGGACCCAGATGGTTGAAATATGAATGCTCTGAGGTTTTCACTGACATGCAAGATAAAAGCACTTGCTGCAACTTGATGAAGTTTCTTGAAAAAAATCTTCAGAAGGTGGAGGCAAAAAGACCCAGATGACTGAAAAATTGAAAGCCTTGGCTTCCTGTTTGAAAAACTTGATCTTCTGGAACAAAAAGCTTGAAAAAGCAAGGGTTTATGCTTGCTGGTCTGAAAAATCTGATGTAAAACCAGCAACTATGAATTCTTTAATCACAAAAATTTCTCAAACTTGCTGCTCCAACTTTCTCCTCTGGATGCTACCTGCAAAAATAATGAAAAATACATTGAAAAGAAGTGTTAAATAGACTTAGGGTTCGATTTTAGGTTTTGCTTTTTTTTCTGCTTTTATTTCAAAACCCTAAATCTCAGCCCCTCTTGAATTGGACGCCATCTTCTTCTCAAGCAAATTTTGAAATTTGAAATTTCTTAAAAATCTTCTAAGGCATGATATTTTGGGCGCCTTTCTCCAAGAGGGGCGCTCAACTTCACCAGACTTAGTCAAAATTCTCACTTTTTCAACCTTTCATGATTTTGACACGCCACTTCGCCACCGATTTCCCGTTGACTGACTGACTCGACAGGCGAGCTGAGTGATTCACGGCGAAGCCTGACTGATTCTGAAAAAGACGTTCTGGAGGCACCTTTGGCTAAAAACTTGATTTCGACCTCCGAATTCACGGGAGGCTTTTCCTTCTAGGGGCGCCCAGTTTCTTCAGTGTTAGCCATTTTTCTGATTTCCAAGTTCTTCATTATCCTCTATTTCACAGATGATCTTGTCGAATTTTGAGCTTCGAGCGTCGGATTGCTGAATGTTTGTGCTCATCGCGAAGCTGACGGAGAATGAAGAGGGGTCTTCTGGAGACACGTTTGCCAAAAAGTGAACTTTCACCCTTCAAAAGGTTGGGCGCCTATCTTGACTGGGGGCGCCCAGTTTACTAACACTTAGTTTATTTTTCACCTTTTTCACCTTTGCTTTTAGATTTCTCTTTTCAACTGTCATCGGACCTTCTGTTCAGCCTTTTGAATCTGATGACTGCGAGCTCCGTTTGTCGTGCTAAATAGCTCACTGCGAAGCCAGTTGAATTCTGAAGACATCCCGTTATAGCTTCGACTGCAAATTCCTCTGTTTGCACCCCTGAAAAGTTGGGCGCCTTTCTTCACTTAGGGCGCCCAGTTTCTCCAGACTTAGAAAATTTCTCAATTTTTATCTTCAAGTTTCAGATCTTCATTTTA
Source organism: Sequoia sempervirens (assembly GCA_007258455.2). Classification (NCBI taxonomy): domain Eukaryota; kingdom Viridiplantae; phylum Streptophyta; class Pinopsida; order Cupressales; family Cupressaceae; genus Sequoia; species Sequoia sempervirens. Next base: position 10,102 of record VDFB02258631.1, read on the forward strand.
TACCTTCCACTTTGACTTGAATTTGCCGGAGACTGGATTGTCGGATGTTCTGACGGGGATATCCATCGCGAATTTGACTGAACAGTGAACAACTTTCATTGGAGACCGTAACCCTAATTCCTTCATCTGATGCCCTAAAAAGGTGGGCGCCTTTCTTCAACAGGGGCGCCCACTTTCAGCAGTGTTAGAAAATTTTCAAGATTTTTCAATCTTCTTCCTCGTTCTTCGTGCATGTTCATCGTTTCACCTTCTGCCGGAAATTTGAATGCTGAAATTGACGCCTGGCAGTCGGATGACCTCCATTGATGACTCTCAGAACTCCAGATATGCTTCTGAAAAGCTGAATAGACCCAGAGGGCAAAACTGATTATTTTAAGATTCGCACTACCGATAATGGACATATTTTGAGCCAATCAAAATCGTTCGGACCACCAACTTTTATTTTTAGAAATTTTCTATTTTTAGAAAATTTTGCCAGTATCCGTTTGAAAGAAACCTTAAAACCCGTAAAACTTTGCTAGAAAATTTCTAAAATAGCAGTTTTCCTAAAATTTAGGGATGAAAAACTGAGATCTGGGTTTTGTAGGTTAAGCTGCTCTTAGCAGACCCAGATCGTCAGAATTTGAAAAATTTGTATTTTAACCCCTCATGCAAGACACGCACACCCAAATTTTGACTAATTTAACAAGACTTTTACTCATTTCTTCAAAATGTCTAAGTGTGAACAATTTTAATTTTGAGGGGCACAACACTATTGATCTGAAGTGCATTCTTTTCGAGGCTCAATCATTTGATTGGCCATTAAGATTGCTAGAATAATTTTATTTTCAAACTAAATAAATGCATTGCAGTTCAACTTTCAGGACTATGTGTTGCAAAGTAAAAAGGCAATATATGTCCTCTTCCATGGCTTATAGCATCGTGTGAGTGATAACACATTCAAATTTAAAGTTCCTTAAAATTGGGTGCCAAAACAACCTTGTGAATAATGATACTCAGAGTCACATGAAGTGTACCAAGATCATAAACCTGTTAAACTCTTAAGATGAATACAAAATTAGGGTTTTTTTATTTTCATGTTGTGTGATGGTCCAAACCTCATTTGACCTTGTCAAGGCTGGGTCATGATTACTGAGAAATGAACATCTATAATATATTTAAGGCTTGGTGTCATTTGGCCTTTGGGTTATTGATATGAGATTATTACATGTACAAGAACACAACCCAGTAACTTTCTCAAATGATTTAAATTAAAAGCCTGTCCCATACCATAAAGACTGAAATGAACCATGTTCCAGCTGACTTGCTCTGTTTGTTCCAGCAATTAAACTGATACTTACTTCCAGATTTTTGGATTTATTTTCCAGTCTACAAACTCATATATCCAAACTTGGTAATCATCAGGAAATCCTTGACATTTACAGTAGTAGAGGATATATTAACCTGTCAGGCAAAGAAGATTTTACAGCAGGTGGACAACAATATAGCAATTATGATTTATGACATATTAAGGTGCTATAAAGACTTCCTGAAAACCAGGGAACGTTACATTGAAGTCTTTGATGTTCAAATACAAATCTCAAAGCCCAATGTTTCCCAGAGGAGCACCAATCTGATCTATTTCAGCCAATGATCTCTAAAGTGAACAAAATTCCCACCTTGTCTCCTAAAATGGGTCATATTCCTGTGCTATCACCTCAGGTCCTCAACATAAATCAACTCCAACAAGCAAGAAGAACTTTAAAGCCGTTGCATGGTTCTTGAAAAAGACCTTGAAACTAATTTTTGCAAGGCAGCTAAAAATATATTTTTGTTTTGCAACTCTATATTACACATATATATATTTGGTACTTGTAGATATCTTCAAAACCAACTACAGCTAGGATAGGAACTCATGTTCTAGAAGATCACTTCAAGAATGGTATACAACCAGCAGTAAGGTTGTAAACATTTGGTAATGTGTTATACTATAAAAACTTCAATATTATCCCCGGAATACCCCCATTGGAATTACTCACTGTTATTGAATTTAGAAGCCTTATAGAAAAGAGGATACATCAACCTTAAACATTAAAATCCATTGACTTATTCCAGCAAGCTGGCTTTCATACACTATCTTAGAGCCAGTATCTAAATATTTTAAAATTTTCTATTCATGCTTCCAGCACAAATGCATAGTTTCCATTCACTTAAAAAAGATCAAATTGACTCAGGCTACACAAAAGTTTAGAAAAATGTCTTTTTCCTAACAAAGAAATCTTTGATATATCACGGAATGTGCATTCACTCTTGATGCTTTTCTGCAGTATTCCTTCATAAACCATTCTGATAGTGCTGCTTCAATGAATTTTTTTTTCAACACATGAATATGAAAGTTAAATGACAGTCAACTCACAGACATACCTTCATGCCCAGTGCTGATATATCAAGCTAATATTTACCATTTTGTTAATCTTCCATTAGCATTTTCTACATCACTACCTACTGCTTCAAACCTACAACTGTTTCTCCTGATAATTTCCATGGCATGCACCCACATAAGCAAAGATATGTTAGCCAAAGAGTCCAAAATAGGAAACAGAACTTTCAATTGCCATAAGAATCATTGAGTAGATTAAGTGACTGCAGGAAGCCATAAGCAGAGCTCATTTCCTTTATTGAAGCACACAGATTTTAGGTCCAAGTACAAGTGCCCATGTACACATGCTTGAATACCCAAACTCACACCGCACACGTATATATCTAACATGACCACACACACAGATTTCTGCTCTTGGAAGGTTTCCTATGCTGCACTCTCTAGTTGTTCAGAAGCTTGCTGCTGCCACCAAATCCAAATTCTAGTTGATTTGCAATTTAACTTTATAACAATAATAACATATAAGCAAACACCAAATCCAGCTATTAAGCAGTCACTGCGATTGGCTAGATACCATCTTGCTAGGTTGAATGGATAACCTTACCTATTCTCTTTTCAGAGATAATTTGAATTTCATTTGGTACACATCATTTACATTCCCAAATCATTTGAAGTTAACCATTAAGAAAGAAAAACAGAGTCATTAGTCAAAACTTGCCAGCTTGAGGTCATTACTTAGAATACTCCATGCATTACCAATTGCACTGCACATAAAGACCTGGTTTTCATGGGAAATCATAATGGACAATTGAGTTCTTGGTCCCTTACCACTGAATACAGCATGAACTTACCATGTTTATCCTTATTTCATTTGCCTATGAGATATCATCTACGTAGTATGAATGAAACTGCTTTGGCTGGAGCAAGCAAACCAACAACCAAAAAGTCAAGTTCACGATGACATGTTTGTTCTGGTTTGAATGTAGTCATAAAAAATTTGATTAGCAAGAAGAATCCATCAAACCTAGGTAGGCAAGCAAAGAAATACATTAAATGAATGTCAACGAATAACCAGCTTGGTCAATGGGAGTAAAATACAGCATGTTACAACAGTTGACCAGGAGTGCTAAAAGGAATTTTAACAACAGAAAATTAAAGAATCTAAAACTAATATTAGAGTAATTAATAATGGTCATCTTTAGTTTATTAGGTAGTTTCTATTTTATACGTCAGTTTAGAGTTTAGTATGTTTCTATTTTCGTTCTTTGTTTTTCTCTATATAAGGAGACTACATCTCCATTTGTAATCATCCAATCTTGAATATCAATAATATTTACAACTAAATCTATGGTAAAATAAGCCAAATAATGGGCTAAACCCGAGACAAGTTAATGTAAACAATAGGCATATAATACAAAACAATCAAGTGAAATGAAGGAACCAAATAATAGGGTAAACCCTAGACAAGTCAAAGTATGCAAAAGGTGTATAATACAAATCAATCATGCAAAAGGAAGGGTCTTCATCAAAGACAATTGCCAATAGAGACAAGAGAAGAAGGGTAATGGAAAACAAGGCTCTAGTCTGCATCAAAGATGGCAGCACAGGAAGGGATGGCATCGGGGAATTATGGCCTGCAAACAATTCAAGGGAATAAAAGGCAACTAGTCTAAAAATATGAAGCATTTCAGTTCAAGAGGGACACCTGGTGTTATTAATTATTTACATTATAATTAATTAATTATGCAACTTGAAATTCAAATTGTATAAAGCAAAAGAGATAAGTTTGACTTGTTTTTATTTCAAGTTGGTGTAAACTTGTAGAAGCTTTTAAAGCTTGCTTATTGTTTTATTGCATTCTTATTTTATTCTAAACTTAGGCTCATAGACTTCTCTTTAGAAGCCTTTAGAAAATAGATTTCCTGGTTTTGAATATGCATGAGGCAGATTGTAATATTTTAAGAATAATTAATGCAATTTTGCAGGGGACAATTTTGTACCAATATTATCTGTGCTCTTGTGGGCTTTTTGTAGTAGGTTGCAGCTTTACGATAAAGAGAACAATGTTTTTCTTCCCAATACAGCATCAGAGCACCTTCTAAGCTTACTCCAGAACTGTAAGGGTTATTTTAGAGAGATTTGACAATGGAGTTGCATACAGAGCAATTAATCCAGTTTGGCTAATCTTCTCTTTTCTGAAACCCCCTCCTTTTTCTCCAGTTCCAGCAAAATACCACAACCAATTTTGGCCTTCTGTGCTATATTTTTATTATATTTTACTATTCAAAAGAAGACTAAGAACAAGGTTTAAATGGTCTGAAAATTTTAGGGAAGATGTATCAGACCATCCCAAACAACTATATCTTCTGTGCCAGGCTTTGTTATAGCCTTCATGTAGCAATCTTGGATTGCCTTGGAAATTGTACTAAAATCAATTTTGTCATTTGGCCTGAAATTTAGCAGCAACTAGATATATTTCATTTGATCAATTTTGTAATCCGATAGCTGATTCTGCCTTCAGTTGCAGTTTTGGGTCATCTTGGCATTTGTGCCAAAAGGTTAACTTCTCCACCTGGCCTGAATTTTTTCTAGCATGCATATATGTTTCTACTAATCACTTTATCGTTGTCACAAGAGCTGGTTCAGCCTCTAGATCGAACTTTTGGGACACTTTCCATTTGCATGAGCACTCTTGTCAAGGACATACCTTGGTGATACAAGCATATTTTTTAGTGGCATTTTTTTGAAAGTTTGTTACTACTAGCATGCTTTCCAGTGATAGCTTCAATTTATACTCATCTTGATTTATCTATATTAGCATTAAAGCTCTTTATCCTTGTGCAGTTCAGTTGACACATGCCAACTACTTCCCAAGGAAATCCTATATGGAGGATCTGCTTTGGCGTATGGAATTATTTGGGGGTTTATTTTCAACATTTAACATGTACCTTTAGATGAAGACAAGAAGAAAAAGTTGCTTAACAAGCATAACAAAGCACTTAGTTTCTTGGCTTGCCCATTTCTAGTTACAAACAGCACTTCCACTTTCAAGATATTGATTGCCCCATTATAAAATGAGTTAAATTCAAGGAAAGTTTTGGTCCAACTACACCTGAACGTTCTTATTGTGGCAAAACTTGTCAACCTAAGTCACAATGATCACAACAAATACAAACTAAGGAGGAAGCACAAATTAAGCATAATATCACTCGTCAGTCATATTTACCTCCTCTAGAAGCTCTACCTACTATAATTTCTTCAAAAGATGTTCATGACACTAATTTTCATCCTACAATTCCTACGTTGGATGCACATGACACTTTAGTGACTCTTCTTCTTGTCTCAAATTCTACTTTCAATGATCATGGCACTCCACTTTTAGAAAGGACTTATCACACTTATTGTTATTCTCCCTTGCACGATATTCATTATCTCTTTGTACAAGGTGAGAGTTCCATTGATGCTATTGAACTATCACCCAATGCCCCTCTTCATTAGACAACTCCTCTATAACAAGAAGCTTTAGGGATGACTTGATTTGGAGCTTTTTAATTTTTAAACTCATTTTGTTACAATGGATTCTTCTCGCATGGTTTTCTCATAGACCATAGTGGGTTGACACTTCTAGAGTTTGTTGTTGATGTGTACAACACTCATAGGGTTTACCATGCCAACTAAGCACTTATCGCTCATGTGTTAGAGACTTGTGACCCTCAATCTTTTCAAAAAGTACATGGACACAAGGCATGAAAGGATATGTGCATATTTAGTACCTTTTCAAAAGAATGTTGTTTAAAACACACAACTATTCTATATTATTCCCACACATTTTGACATTTAGTGGATATTAGATTAATGCTTCTTTGCTTGACAAAGTCATTGATCTGTGTGTGTCAGGATATGTGAACTCCTCTCAGTCAGTCCTGTGGTGCCAAGTCAAATTATTATGTGTACTGAGTGACTAATAGCAAGCTTGGGCTTATCAACTCCACTCTATACAAGGACAGGCTTCTTGGTTTTTATGCAAGGGAGGTGTATTGTAATGTTTGCAGAATTATTAATGCAGTTTTGTTCATTACAATATTGTACCAAAAACTATTTCTATGTTTTTGCGGACCTTCCCTTGTACATTACAACTTCATGATCTTGGGATTACGCTGCTTTTCCCAATAGAAACAACCACTCCCTATAATTTTGATAGGTGATAAAGGTTGAATACATAGTATGTAACTCTCAAAATCGTATTCTTCCTCTTTCCAATCGAATCAAGGACCGGAAAAAATCTCACCCTTAAATTCAAAATGATTTTTTTGATTTGGGATATAGCTCCAAGTATATCATGATTTTTTGTAGTTTGCCAAGAATATAAGCATTTTCAAAAATAAAGATTACAGGAAGACTAGTTGTGACTAAAAAGATGCTTGAGGGAAACTATAATCATATAATAATCAGCCCTCAAATTATAACTCTATCCTACCATAACGTTTGAGCTACCCCAAAACTGACCCCATTAATGGCGATGATTTAAGTCGTTTGCAGTGTTAACACGTGCATTGCGGATGCTTGCCTCATTATTAAATTAAAATTCACTTTGATGGGCTTACAAGGTAAACCTTGAGTCAACATCTATTGGAGGGATAGAAAGAGATGGTAGAATCGAAGGCAGATAGGTCTTCTAAAAATCCATTTGTTACAGTACAGACAATAAAGCCAAACTATTAGCCATTGTGAAAGGGGCAAAGGTAAGTAATGATCAATTTCTTTAGACAATAGCAGGCAGAAATTCAGAGGGAATTGAGAAGTCACAAAATGTGGCTTGAGAAGATTAACAGACTAATTGGAAATATAGATATCCGCCATTATCAGCTGGCAAACTGTCTGTGCCAGTGTAGCAGCTGGCAAAGAAGGCCGGAGAAGAATCGGTTTGGCTAGTGACTCGATTAAGAGGTCTTATTTCCAGTCCTTCATGAGGGAGACGAGCCACAGCCAGGGTGACGATGATGCGTCATTTACTCAAATGTGAAAACTTGGAGGCTATTCACCGCCAGGACATGTGAAAAATTAAACCCCAACGTATCGGATTTGACAATCACTATAATGACATAATCAGACACATCTTGTGATGGGACACCTTATTTTCCAGCTTTCGGAGTAAATGCCCGGGGATTTTCATCGCTCAGGGAGCAATCTCCACTATCTCGTGCTTTCTCTCACAAGCTCTATATGTCTTCGGCTCCTGGTATTTATGTCTTGTCTTTGTGTGGATTATCACTTGAATTAAATCAAGAGAAAATAAACTTACCCGTATTTGCAGTTGAATAAAATGTAAAATACCCTAAATTGTGAAAGATAGTAGCAAAAAAGATTGACTTTGGAAATAACATATATACCATGGATGGTTCCTGGTCAGGAAGAGCAAGGCCTGCCTTGAGAAGTTTCGAACCCGCGTCAATTACTACTGCCTCCATTGCTATGAGTATTAATATACTTGGATTGGATGTGTACTAGTTTTTCGCTCGGCCTTCACAGCGGAGAGATAGTATAGGCGTCCCACTCAAACAGCGCTTAAACCCAACAGATGTCCCCTTAAATTTGAATTACAGACCATTACAGTCTTCTTTCTCGTCAACTTATTCCATAGCGACAAATAAGGGGAAATAGTACTTTCAAACACATTTCTAGGGTCACTTTGATGTGTTTTCTTTTTCTCGTGGGGGTAGGCGAGTGACGGTAAAACGAAAGTGCAGAGGTTGAATTGTATTAAAGTTTTTTTAAATTTATATTACAATAATATTTTACATATAATTTTGAAAGGACATTAGGTTAAAATGATCGAAGGGAAGTGAAAAATAGGAAGTGGTTAATAACTAGAGCAATCAAGGTGGGGTATGAGTAGAACAAATAGAAGGTTTAATTTTGATAATATTGATTTTTAAAGAAAATATTATTAAAGTGTATATCTATTTTGTTTGAATGTCACAATAAATTTAACACTTTGAAATAAAGTGTTTTTCTCACTCAACTATTTTAGATGTGCAAAGACACATATTCTCTTCTCCCAATATTTTTTGGTCTCTTCTATCTACATGTTTCAAATCAAAGATGAGCTACTCCTCAATTAGGTTGTTAGCATAGTTGCTCTCTAGCTAATGTTTACCTATATATAGTTGCTCTCTAGCTAATGTTTACCTATATATAAGTCTTTTGGTAGTAATCGTATATACAATTGAGTTCAATAATTTACACTAATAATATAATATTCTTCTGGGGTTGGGGCCCTAGCTTGGTTGGCTAAATCTTTCCTGTAGCAGGAGGTTGGTCACAAGTTCTAGTCTCCCCCACCCCCGTGGTACCGGAGGGCGTGTCGCACCAGCGCCGCCGGTCACGTTAAAAAGTTTACCAGGCGCACCTGCAGTTTATAGGGGGTCCTGCTACCCGATTCCTGTAGTCTAAAAAAAAAAGTAATAATAATAATATAATATTCTTCTGGATGGGTGCAAATGGTAGAAAAGCCATAGTAGGATTGATCTTGATTTAAAGTATAATAAAGACAATTCATCATTTTACCTTTACTAATAATAGAGGAAACATTTAAAGCAAAAATTTAATGGAAAAATATTAAAAGATGAGATAAAGATATTACTAAAAAAACTCCAATTGGAAATATCCTAACCAATAGCTTTCAACAATCTCATTTGAAGGTTGAATAAGAAAGGAATGGCAACACAACTCATACTAATACATTTTTAATTTGGGGGCTATTTTTAACACAATCTTGAACAATGAAAGTGATAAAATACATGCAAAATGCAACAATCGAAAATCAAGCTTAGACCCTAGAGCCATCAATTCATCTATTGGGAGAAAAAAGATAAAGTAGAAGAAGAAAACTAGAAAGACTACAAAGGACAAAGATCAAGAAGCAATTAAAGTTATAACTTAACAAGCAATGGGAAAAATGTTTTTAGAGTGGAGATGGAAGGCCCCCTACCTTCACAATGAAGATCCTCTCCTCAAATGTTAGGATTAAATGCCCCTAGAAAATGGCAATTGGTTAGATACTAATTACAACTTCAAAGGTTAGACATTGTGACAACCCAAGAGATAATTTGGCTAAAGATAGAGTATCAAATTTGTCATCCAACCAATGGAAAACCTATTTAGGAACATCAATAAATATAGGTGGTGACTCAAGATGCCTACACATTCCTTTGAACCTTTATATAATAAATTGTACTACTTTATTTAAGGGGTGAAAATATATGGCATGTAAGATGGCCAATTATTAAGAGGACATCCAAGGTATATTAATAAATACCTCTAGTCCAACTAGTCCAATTAGAAAAAGGAAAACCTAGGAGAAGATTTTCAACCTTTTGGATTAATAGTGAGATAGAAAAAATTCTTGATTGGAGAAGGTTTTATTGTAATATTCAGTTTAAATGAAAAAGGTGGGAAAAACACTTGAAACACTGTTAGAAAAGGGTTGTATTTCTCTAATAGATAAGAATCAAAGGAATGTTTATTTTTCATAGACCAATTGAATGAAGGATTCTACATGTAGTATAATGAACATTATAATATTACAAATTATTAAATTCCATCAAATTTTGTAATATTTGTGTAAGAGGAATATGGATCATAGAATTTAGTAGCAACAAAATGAATTCAAATCAATTCAAAACAAGATAACAAGACCCACTTACCCATGAAATGTAACTGCAAAGCTTTAAAAATTCAAACAAGCGAGGTTAACATAAATGAATGAAACACACAATGAATTCAAAAACTACAATCATGCCATCCCACGGTTGAGTGTATTCATTTTGAAGATGGATGTTGGATTGCTTGATTTAGCATGAAGCCTCCACAATTGCAAAAGTGTGATAACAACAATGATCTAGAAATGCAAGTATATGTTTTCTCAATTTGCTTCAATAGTCAATTTGACATGACCTTTCTGCAAATTATCGAAATGAATTATGAGAGGGATGAGGGTTATTTTATAGATTTTAGGAAATTGAATCGACCTAGATTAAGAGGTGTTGATTTAAGATAGAATGAATGAGAGGAATTGATTGCCTAGTTAACTAACTGCAATTGGTTGCAGGATTCTAGTTAACTAATTGCATGAGATATTGATTGAAGAGTTAAGTCAATTGATTGATCAGAAGACTTGGAGTGAGTGGGAGTTAAGAGAATTGATTGATTAGAAGTGGTTAGTCAATTTAGTTGACTAGGAGAGAGTGTCAGTTAAGGTTTGAGGAAACAATGCATGATATAATTAATTAATTAAATAGTTAATTAATTATTAGATGAGCATGAAAGATAAGTCTAAGATGGAAGATGAGATTGCTTTTTGCATGATTTAGAAAATAATAATTAATTGAGGAATGTGCAAAGATAAGTTTGATTAAAAAATAGAAGTTTATTTGTTAATGGATGATGTTTCAAATAAGTTAAGTCAAAATATTTTGAAGGGAATTGGGATAATTAAGAAAATTATTTAATTTATGCATGATGAAAAAGGTCAACTAAATAATTAAAATAATAATTATTTAATATTAGAAAAATAAATTAAGTTAGCTTTTGCATGAGGAAATAATAATTAATTAAAAGAATTAATTATTTGAGGAATGCGCAAGTAGAAATTAGATAAATAAATAAAATATTTTATTTATTCATGGTGAATGGATAATGTTGAGAGAAGAGAGATAATTTTAAATAATTCAAGTAATTACTTAATTTAGGAAGAGTGGGTGAATGTTAATTAAAGATATAATTAAATAAATAGGATTTATTTATTCAACTAAGAAGAATAAAGAATTAAAGATATAATTAAATAAATGGGATTTCTTTAACTAATCAAGAAGATTAATTAAATTAAAGATATAATTAAATAAATAGGATTTATTTATTTGATCGAGAAGATTAATTAAATTAAAGATATAATTAAATAAATAGGATTTATTTAACTAATCAAGAAGATTAATTGAATTAAAGATATAATTAAATAAATAGGATTTATTTATTTAATCAAGAAGATTAATTGAACTGAATTAATTAAATAACATAAAGTCATTTTTTTGCTTTGTAAGAGAGGTAATTTATATTGCCAAAATGAAAGGATTACAATTGTCTACTCAGCAGGAAATTTTAGAGACAAAATTGGGGTCTTCTCAATCCCCACCTAGCCCAAAACAACACCACCATTGCCAAACATGTTGAAAATGGAGGTAATTGTGTAGCTTTAAAACTTGTAAAACTATTATACTATAGATCTAATTAAGTGTTCTTTGTTACAATTTCTTTGTGGATGATTATCTGTTTAATTCATTTTTACCATTTGTAGAAGTAGACAGAAGATTGTAGAAGAATAAGACCAGAAGAAAGAAGTTACACAGCATATACCAAGGAGAAACCATTTCGAGAAAAAACTCCACCAAGAATCATTACATTATTTAATCTCAGAATAAGATTACAATAATTCCAATCATACTTGAGATATAAACATTTTGCCTTCAACATTCTTCTTCACAACTTTTGTAATAAATTTTGATAGCTCTTTTCAACTTGCTGCAATATATAGACAATAATGAGCCTTGTAAACTCCAAAAAGTTTACAATTACAAAGCACAATGTTTATCTCACAAAACCCATGCCTATTCTTTGCAAGTAGAGTTCTACCATGAAGACAATGTCAAAACAAGTCCTTCATCCATTTGGGCGTCCCAAACTGAAGTCATAACTCAACGTTGATTCTGGAGATATCTTCTAAGCTTATCCTCAAAGTTGGCACCCAAGAATGGGCCCACTTAACTCAGCCTTATAAAATATCTAATCATGCAAAAGTGTTAACTCCAAGATGCCAACTTGGGCACCCAAGGTGGGTCCAAGTCAATCTCTGTTAAATGAAACATATCTCTCCACCATTCATGCAAATACCATGCATGATTTATCATCCCCGTTTAACTGAATGTGTCACCTATTATCTGTCATGCAACTCAAGTCATTAGTCATGCATTCTGAGTCAACTGAAGTCAACTAGCATTCAACTGAAACTAACTACATGCAATTGAAGATAACTAAACTAAACTGAACTCCATGCATCTAAACATCAATCCCTAACTTCTAGGATCTTTACATGCATTACTGAAGTGTTATCGTTTACTCCAAACAGTTAACTTAACTCGAGGTGAGTTCCACCTTCCATGTGGGTGCCCCATCTGCTCCTATTTTTTAGGAGCTCTTCATGGGCATCCGCACATGTTCCTGTCATTTAGAATTAATTACAAATGCCAATTTACATGTTCATTTCATTCAAATTTAATCTCTTTCTAATCCTAGTGTTTGGGGAACATTTTCCAAGGACTTAGGTGATACATGAAATAATGTTTTAGGATTGCAATTAAATGGCATCCTATTCCCAACAAAACACCCATACAACATCCAAAAAAATAGAACCAGCCTACTATACGCCCAGAATTATCTTTAACATAACCATAACCAAAAGACACCATAAACACCTTCGCAGACACCAAAAGACCTAACATAACACAACCAGGCCAAACCAAACATAACCATAACTAGACTAGACCCTACTAGCTTGCATATGAAAAACAAAAAACCCGATCAACAGCCCTTACTTGAAGCCATTTTCCCTGGAAAATTGGTCGAATTCCATGACCCAACTGAACTCCTTTACCTCAATTAGCCGAAACACTTTCTGCAAGAATCCAACTACCACCGCCACCACCATTCGATGCTTCACTAGTGTCATCCCCTTTAAGTCCAACAAGAACGGGTAGAGCTTCACCACTTCACCTTGAGCTCGAATCGAATTCATATCCTAGGGTCGAGGGACACCTCTGCTAAGAAAGGTCGCCTTTAAGGCATCGTCTAAACCACCCAACAAGCTCTTCTTAAACAACTTCCCCATCAACACCTTTGCTTCTACCTTCAAGGTCCGGCTATCCAAGACTGATACCAAGAAACGGGAGGCAATGTGCGCATTTGTCCTAAAGAATTCCCTCTCTTCAAGGTGCCCTTTACCTAAGATCATTTCCATGACCACCACAGTCAACAGATCAATGTTAAGCAAAATTCACTTCAAACACTGGTATGTGATCCTTCTAAAAGAATTTTGACAGTCCTTCGTGTCCAAGGAGATCGAAGTGTCCAACCCAAATCATGCCACCGTCTCAACTACCATTTCCATAATAAACTTCAAATTTTCCTCCATCCCTGGCTGCACTTCACAAAGCACCCACAATAAGAAATGCAAAATGAAAACTCTGCAATACTGGCCGAGCAAATAAACCAAATGTAGCCTCCAGATTTTATTATGTTGTACAACCCGACGCCTCAAAGTTACCAGAGGCATGCATACCATCATCGATCAGGCGAGTGATCAATAAAGATGATGCAATCGTCCCACTCCAACGTGACTTAACCACCCACACAAACCCACCGAAGCCTTGCCTTACCCAAACATAAATGTCAGTAATAATTACCATCCTTGCCATCGGAGAATGGGATGGCCCATGCAGATTGCCAACATGGCCATGTAAACACCCATCCACATCACCACCCTTGTGTCACCTTCCACCCCAAGATGGACTTGCCACCTCCAATGTGGCAAGTTGCTCGCCTTACCGCCCACACATCTTGAGGATGAAAGATTAGGCCCCTGAAGTTAATTCCCGAATGTGAACGTCATCCGCCCCCATATTTGACAATGTTCCTTCCTCTATGTTGCCTTCCCTAAGGATATGGTTAATGATCACCAACTCAAATCCATCCAAAAGTGCCAATGCAACTTCCAAACTGGCATTCAATTTTCAATGCTTTAACTGCCTGGTTCTGAGCACATTTATGATCAGGGTGGAATCCCCTTCTACCACTAAGTTCTTTATCTTCAATTCACAATAGAGACGAAGACCTAAGATCACCGCCTGCATTTCTGTCTTGTTATTAGACCCCACCGAGAGAGGGGAGGCTAGCCTTCCCACATGTTTGGATTGCTAATATCCAATAATACAACTTGTTCCAGAAACACCTGTGTTGCCACGACCAACTCCATCAAAAATCAATTTCATCCAGCCTAACTCCAAAGGACTCCAGGCAACAAATAGCCTTTTCATCTTCTTTATTGCCCCCCATCCCCAATGTGGGGTGGAAGAAAGATTCCTTGCCATAACTTTTGCATCCAACCATCCCAAGGTGTATACGAGCCAAAATTTCCTTTTCTTTCTGATAGTCGAGCATTAACCGTTTCCATAATGCTTGTCTCTATTTTATTCATCAGAGAGGCTCTGAGCATCGCCTTGTCCTAAAATATGTGCCTATTCCTTTCTTTCCAAAGCTCCCAAATGATCATAGATGGGCTTGTAATCCACAAACACCTAAACAACGCATTCTTCATGAAGATCGGCCATCCCAACAAAAGGTCCCTAAGATTGTTTGGCAACACAGTCGACCATTGTAGCTTGGCACACAACCAGGCCCAACAATGTTGGGCCCATGGGAAACTAACGAACAAATTATCACTTGTTTCTTCCACCATTTTACACATGAAACACCTTGAGGGGCCCTGGAAACCAAGCCAAGCAAACCTATCAGCCATGAGGACTCTTCCTTGTGCAATTTCTCACGCAAAAATGCTTGCTTTAGGGAGACACCTCGAGTTCTAGCATAGTGTGATTGGGAGCCAAGAGTTGGGCCTCTCCAATCCCACCAGCACCCTATATCCATCCTTTGCATTATATAACCCGTTCAAAGAAGCATTCCACCTCAAAACATCTCCACTATGTCTTGGATTTACTATTCTACCTACCATTGTTTCCTCATACAATGACACCTATCTAGGGTCCAAGTCCAAGTCATTTAGCTTTTTCCAACTGTAACTGGAAAGACCGTCCACTTGTATGACCTCCCAGTAATCGCACACCTTGTTGCCCCATACACATTTGGTTGCTTCCCAAACTTGGTTTAGCTTTGCTACTGCCTCCAACTTCCCAAACCCATCCCAAGAGTCTTCCCAAAAAAGAGCTTCGCAGCCCCCTCTTACCTCTCAAGTCAACTGGCTCAGTATCAGGTGGCGACTGCTACATAGGAAATTCCATATTCTCGAGCCTTTTGGTAAGCTTCTTGCCATGAAAAATGTTGTTTTCCTCTTCATCTAGGTATTTGGCTTTCACAATCTTTACCCATTTCAACTCTAGCCTGGAATAAATTGTCCACACTAGTTTTGCCCCTAGAGCTTGATTCTGTAGCATCAGGTTCTTCAAACCAACACCATTCGCTTCCTTCCTTTCACATAGTTGCTTCCATTTTATCAATGGGAACTTGCGATGATCTGAATTCCCTTGCCAGAAGAAATTCCTCATCTTTTGATTGATCGCTTTTCTTGCACCCGATGAAAGAGGTGTGCAGGAGAGCATGAAAATAGGGATGGCCGCAATTACTGCTTTCAACATTGTTAACCTACCGGCCTAGGAAAACCATTTGGTTTTCCAAGATGTGATCCTAGAGCCAATATTTTCCACCACAGGATCCCAAACTTTCGCAGGTTGCACCCCTTTTTCTAGAGGAAGACCCAAGTATTTGCACGGTAGTTTACCTTTCCGGAAGCCGAAGGTGTGCAATATTTGTACTTCATTGAAAATGTCAGTGTTAAAGAAAAAAATCTCAGATTTAGTTTGACTCACCTCCTGGCTAGACACCCTAGCATATTGATCCAAGATATGCTTGAAGCCCTTTGCTTCATTCACTGTAGACTTTCCCAACAGCATATTATCAACAACAAATTGTTGATGAGTGACCTCAGGAATACTACTTGTAATTTGGACCCCCTCCAAGTGCCCATCCAGTCTTGCCTTCATGAAAGCGCGACCCAGCACTTCCACCATTATAATGAAGAGGAAGGGCGATAATGGATCCCCTTGCCTTAGCCCTCTAGACACTCCAAAAAAACCTTTTGACGATCCATTAAGCAACACTAAAAATCTCAGACATGAGATCCATTCAAAGATCCAATTTAGCCAACCCTTGTCAAAACTGAAAGCTTCCATGACCTTGAAGAGGAAGTTCCAATTTACCTTGTTATAGGCCTTTTTAATGTCTAGCTTGATTAGCATTTATTTTCTCTTAATTGCATGAATTGAGTGAATCACCTCTTGAGCGATTATAACCCCATCAAAAATAGATCTACCAGGCACAAAGCCGGTTTGTTCCTCTAAGATGACCTGGGATAAAATGCTTTTAACCTTGTTGGCAATTATTTTGGCTATTACTTTGTAAACTATGTTGCAGAGGGAAATGGGTCAAAAATCATCTAGAGAATCTAGTTTTTCCTTTTTCGAGATCAGAGCAATAAAGGTATTATTGATTTCTTTTAGGAAAATTTTCTTGTGCTTCTAGAGTCTTTTATTGCATCTACCATATCGTTGTCAAGGATATCCCAACACTTTTGAAAGAAACCGGATAGGAATCCATCAGGGCCTGAAGCCTTGTCTAGACTTAGCTAAAAGAGGGCCTCCTTGATTTCTTTTTCTGAGAATTTGCTTTGTAGCCACGTGTTTTGTTCGACCGTGATGATTCACAGAATCCCACTTATAAGCTCCTACATATCTTGTAAACTAGAGTCGTTTGGTTCATTGAGGAGGGCCTAGAAGTAGTTCATTGTAGTCTCCCTGATATCTTCAATCTTATCCAACATCCTTCCTTCGTTGTTCTTGATGCAAGAGATCTTATCAATTTCCATCATGGTTTTTGACGAGTTATGAAAGAATTTGGTGTTCTTGTCTCCACCACGTAACCAAACTTCCCTTGATTTTTTCCTCCAAAAGGTTTCTTCTTTGGAAAGAAGCTAATTTAGCTTGGCCATCAGTTCTTTCTCTTTGTGGAATCTACCTATGTCCATCCCATGCCTGATTACCTCTTCATTTAAGGCTTGTAAGGCTACCTTTGTGTCCCGCTTCTCTTCAAAAATGTTCTTGAAACATTCTTTATTCTAGGTTTTTAGTTGTTGTTTGACAAATTTCAATTTTGCCACAAATTTATACATTTTCAATCCCTCAAGATTGTGACTAAACCACCATGCATGTACCAGCTCAAAAAAATGAGACTCATGAATACATATGTTTTCAAACTTGAAAGGGCAACGCACAAGAGAGCATTCCCCAACAATATCTAAAAGCACTGGGAAGTGATCCGATCTAGCCGCGAGAGAGAATTCTTCCCTCCAGAGTGAAAGGGAAGGCTCTCATATCACCTTTAAAGAAGAATTTGTCTAGTTTTTCAACAATATTAGAGAAGCCTACCCTTATGTTAGTCCAAGTAAACACTCCATTATTTGTGCCCACCTCAAACAACGAATTGCCCTCTATAAAGTTTTCAAAATCAATTTGTGATTGTAACTTTCTCTCAATTCCACCCTTTTTATCAGTCGATCTTAATATGGCATTGAAATCTCCACCTAAGATGATAGTTTCCATCGCAATTTTTTTGCAAAAGTTGCTTAGATCACCTCACAATACCCACTTTTGAACACACGGCACCGGACCATAAACATTGATCAAAATGAAATTTAAATTGGAAGCCAAACTTCTTACTCGACATGCCATCCAATGTCTGGCCAAGAAAAGATCCTCCAGACAAACACTTTGTGGGCACCACAAATTCAGCAAACCCCCAAAAGCACCATTAGCAATCACCCAAATACCATTCCACCCATGCATCTTCTTGAAGAAGCTATCTCTATCTACCTCGCATAGTTTAGTTTCCTGAAGCAGACACAAGTCAATCTAAAGGCTAGCCAGTTGATGCCTAATGGGGCATCATTTGTTAAGAGCATCACCCTTCCCTAATTTGAGCATTTCATTTATTTTCAACTGTCCACTGGCCTCCCCATCCCATTTTAGTTTCTCCTGATTAGGGATCATGTCGCGTCGCTTATTGTCCCCACAGTCCAAGGAGACCTTGCATGGTTCTTTTTGGCTAATTCCCAAATCCCCCAACATTGTAGCCCCTTTATCCACTTCCAGGGTTGAGGGAGAGGCCAGTCTCTCCAATCCAGCATGACTCTAATCAATCATATGTAGGTCATCTTCCCATACCACTGGCTCCTCCACATTGTCCACGGGGATTTCCCCTACCTTAGCGGCTTTAGCAATCTAGGCCAATTCAAGACCAACCTCCATTAGGGAGTCTAGACCATCCTCTTTCACATTCACGACCATGGCTTCCAATGCTTTTGTGATCTTGGAATTCAAAATGTGGCGTGCCAAAACTTCATTTTGCTCCTCCATAGGATCCATTTCGCCAACCTCCGCTTTTGATACCTTTAATTGTTCCCCCCCTTCAACTCCATATCCAACATGGATTTCCTTAGGCTCCTATACAGGAACATGCCCTAGTTCCTCACCCGAGCCCGCAACATTACTCCCCAGATTTCCTTCTTCTTGCTTTGAGGCATGTTGCATGGAGGGTGGTATGTAGAGACTTGAATATGGTGATCTCCAACCAATGGTGTCTAAGAAATCATTCTCCGTGTTCATATCCAAAATCAAGGGCTAGGTCAAAATACCCCAATCCATGAATAGCTTGATCTCCTTCGAGAAATAACTATTTTGTTTGCATTCTATGCAAATTCGCACATATGTGCTCACCCCGTCCTTATTGACTCTCTCCTCTGC
>VDFB02258632.1:0-108634 GCA_007258455.2 Sequoia sempervirens
GGCTCCATTGATTGCCCAAACAATCCTGCAAGGAGCTTACGAAGCCACACTGCTTCTCGAGTTGCCATGCAAGCTGCAATATACTCAGCCTCTGCTGTACTCAATGCTACAGAAGACTATTTCCTGCTGCACCAGGAAATCATAGCAGAACCCAAGCTGAAGCAACAGCCAGAGGTGCTCTTTCGATCTGTGACACAACCTGCCGAATCAAAATCAGTGAAACTAAGTAACTCCAAGTCTGCATCTGAAGTATACTTCAACCCATATCCAACTGTGCCACGCAATTATCTCAGGATATGCTTAGCTGCATCTTCTTCAGGTTCAGTAGACTCCCTTTGAATCTTTAAGCACATGCTTCAATCTTTTGACCTCTTCATCCAAGATTGCCTGCAACACTTCAACGCACACCTCTTGGTATTGTAGAGAGTTCAGGATAGTCCTCCTCGACTTCTTCCTAGATTACTCTATTCTGAATAGGTTTGCGGAGCTACCAATGACAAATCCAGAAGATAATCTTGAGCAATTATGATCTCAGCAACTGAAGGGATCCTCTAAGTGTTTAGCACCTAGCCTTTCAATACACCAATCTTCACTTCTTCTCAAGACTCCCTCTTGATCCTTGCTTCAGAGATTGCAAAGAAGACTTTTGGAAGTGAACTCCCTCTGGCCACCAGCTCAGTCTCATGGCTGCTTGATCATTCCTTTGGTTGGCATGACTTTCTCACAAGATGCCTCAAGCTTTTCATCACTATGCAATCTCTCATCACCTTCTTGCTCTTAGAACATAGAACTACAAGCATTTTAGAGAGAGATTACTAACAGTTTACCCAAAGGAATAACAAGGCCTTTTACTATCTCAGGTTATAGTATGAACACATATGAATAAAACATGGATTAATCAACCTATAAGAGAAATACATCAAGGAATCAGAATGAAGGGATGAGGAAACTTATCTTTATTGAATTCTGATATATCCTGCTTCCATCTTTTGTTCCTCTTGAGAGTGTTAAACTCAACATCAACAAAATACAGTCTACACAACTATAGATTTCTTACATGCAGCCAGCATGTTCCATATAGGACTAGCCTTCTCAAGGCACCATCGCAGTCCATGAACATGGAGAAAGATATAGATGTGATCATCACAATGAAATTGCATTTCACTTTTCATCTCAGAGTCACACTCAGAGATCTGTACTACGAAATGCAATGAGTGATGACATCTGCCAAAGATCTCATGCCAGTGATTACTATCACGAACTTTACCAAACATTCATGATTCAAGTAAACAATGTCAGACCTATTCAACTTAGCAGACTGAAAACATAAATAAAAGAATACTTATCTCTTTAAATGTTCTGATGGATGCAAGTACTTGACACAGTATGAAACACTGCTCTTGCGCTCAGATCAGTCCACCATCTTCACGACTTGAACACGGGCCCTTTGCAAGGTTAAATTTGAACATGGTCTCTGACCATTCAAATTTACGATGCACTTCGCTACAATTCAACAGATTATGAACTGGGTGCAACATGCTTACTAGCAACACTTCAAAGAGTTAGAGATGGATAATATCATCACTTGTAAGCTTTATTAGATCTGCACAACTCAGCAGACTGAGTTTCACAAAATGTATAAACAATAAAAGAACAAATACTTATCTCTATTTAGTTTCAGTCATTTTACTCAATCCGACAACCATCATCTTTACTCGATGATGTACCACAGCAGGAACATGAAAGCAAAGAGACTGATCTTGCTATGGCTCGGGCGATATCATCTGGATTGATCTTGCATGAGGCTCACTGGTCTAGCCCCTGCGCCTGGTATAGAGAGACTGGTTGCGACTGTGGGAGAGGTATCGTGTAGGAATGAAGACCTTCGGTCATGCCAATGAGAACTTGGATCCCAATACACATTGCAATGTGTCTAACTCAGAAACATAACACACAGTCAATTATTTGAGATGAGTAATATCAAAAATGCAATCAAGTAAACACAACATCGAACAAACACCATAAGTGGCACAACTGATTATTGATGATCCACTTAATAAAATGAAGAGTTTAGTTCAACACTTGGCCCAACAAATAATGATTACTCTAGATGCTACAGCCACAGGGATGCACCAAGTCGGATCTCTAAAGGAAACTCGAACAGAAGTGAAGACCTGAAACAAGGCGCATACAAGAATCAGTGACTTAGATGAGAATCACTGCTCAACTGTTTGTACCTGAATCTCAAGACTTATATGCTCAGCTTGTCCAGATGATGTTGATTCCACATTGTTCGAATGGCATCTGAAAATGGTTGAGGCGCCTGTTATACATGACGACTTCTCTCTCCCCGTGAGAGGTAGGCTTCAGGTCTTCTGGTGGCATTGCTACTAGTGTGATGACGAGTTGAACAATTCCCTTTCTGAGACTGTGTATTCCCGTGGGTGACCAGAGTTCGAGCGATGATGGATCTATTCAAGCACGAGCACATGGGAGATACATTGGAGGGAGGTCGAGATATACGTGAGAAGTCACAGACACATACCGCGCCCATACTGAGTCACACGATCTGACATCAAAGCCGCATTACATCCCACGAGCTATCGGACACCATTAGATATTGTATTCGTGATGATCCCACAGGTCCGTGAAGTGTCACAGCTACCTCCAGATGATGTTGAGTACCCCAATCGCCTTTAGCTTACATCACTTGGTTTTCCTTCAATCACAACTGCTGATGGAGGTCCCCATTCGTTGGTGAAAATGCCAATCCATGCACAGGCCCTTCATGACCACTCATTACATCCAATAGTCGCCCCGACTTCATTGACCAAACAAAAAAACTCATAAGAGTCCAGCGTACCAGCACATATCACTTCACCACTTGGGTCCGCTGCTAAGGAAGTGAACTGTTTGGGAGTGGGAGTTGTAAAAATCCGAAAATTTCTGTAGCGAAACAAGTCCCAAGCACGCACTGTCCCATCAATTGATGCACTAAGGAGTGCATGATTGCCTGGCAAAAAAATGAACAGCAGTAACTGCATTTGTATGCTCATGACTTTGAGGCTCAGAATCATTCGAAATTCATCTGAATTGCACAGACAAATCTGATCAGATATTCCGCCTAACCTGCTCTGATACCATGTTGAAAACTGAAGATCAGATTTAATGCACAGAGAATTAATTTAATTCAGACAATAACACAGTAGATACCCTGGGAAAACCCTCCACTTGAGGGAGAAAAACCCAGCAACAAAGATCCTCTTGTATATATGATAATGGCAACAATTTTCTTTACAATGAGGCCAATCACAAGGCCAATATCCAGCATCAACTCTAGATGCAATAACAGATGATAATCTGCTCTTTCTTGTAATCTAATTCTGCACTTAGAGAGATTCGCAATCTGCTCTTGAAGGAATTCGCCCTTGAATGAAGGAATAAGTCAAGCTTTCTTCATGATTGTTGTCAAGGAGAGAAGTAGTCTCTTATAAATACATGGCCATAATAGACCTCACAAGGTCGGCCTCAAACATAAGTTACAATTTGAATAAGTCGGCCAAGATAAAACAGTTACAACTCATAAATGATGTCGGCCCCAAGAAGTTAAGTAACCTTTACATGTTGGCCAAATCATAACACACAAAATAATTATACATGTCGGCCAAATCATGAGACACAAAATAATAAGTATTAAATTGAATAGCCGAAGGCTACATTCAATTTAATACTTTCTCAAAGAACATGAGCTGGAAGGATCAACCGACGCTGTTAAACATTAACACGGTACTTCTTCCCATAGCATGAAGATCTGTGAAATTTGTAGAAAATCTGATACTGTCATGCATATTTTCTTTGAATGTTTCTTTCCTGAAGAGGTCTGGTATATGTTCTGTGCAGAGCTGGAAGGTTTGAGGGATTTAGGTAAGATAAAATGGCAGGAAATTCTGATGGGATTTATAGAAGGATTAGATAAAACATTAAATCTTTTTTTATTATTGTTATCTACTTAAATATTGTGGTTTATATGAAAAGCTAGAAATGAGAAATGGTTCCAAGGCAAAAAGAGGGCACTTACTGAGTCTACTAGAAGACTCATATACTTCAATATTTCAATGCAGGTTACAATGACAATGGAGATATCCAAAAGCAAATTCGTCAAGCTGCTGAAAACTGGAAAAGTGGAGGTCAGTGAAAAAGATATCAAATATGCAAGGCACTGGCCATTTAACAAGGAAGACAACATTTCATTCTTGAGAAACTATCTGGAGTTTCAGAAGAAGCACAACAAGAAATACAAAGAAGAAACATTGAAAAAGGATCTAGGATGTCAAAACTTGAGCCACCAATTGGGTGGAATGACATGGATGAATACAGTAAAAGCATTAACTTTTGAGAAGTTTGATGTGAAAAACAATTTTATAAAACCTGTAAAAACAATTTCATACTCTTTACTATATGTGATCTGCTAGGTTGTGATTGGACAGAAGATGTAATCTATGATGTAATATTTTTTGTTAATGGTAAACTATCATCAATACAAAAAAAAAATTGTGGTTACGGGGATGGGTACGCAGTCTACATTCCTATAACGGATCTCCCTGACAACTACAGTTTTGTTCAATAATCTTTAAAATAGATAACAATTACTCTTATTAGTAAAATAATCAGCATTGCCATGAGAAATGGAGAACAGCACATCTCTGGCCTTTGGTCTTGAGAAGTGGTACAGAGAAAAAGTGATTAAATTCCTTTAAACTCTCAGGGATTCCCCCTTGAGTCCTAATTGTTAGCTACACCCTTATGATTCCTTTGGGTGTCAATTTAGGAAGATATGAAGAGTAATTGAACAGAAAAGAAGCAATAGCAGCTTTGATAACAGGTTGGATTACTTCAGAGTTAAAACCTAAAGTTGCAGACAGGAACATTTTTCTGCGGTTAATCAAACCAGTAGAGTCATCACAATTTCAATGAAATATTCATCATTATGGTTTTTCATAATGATATTAGAATGGGGCACCATATTCCTATGGACTATGCAAACTTTCCCTTAGCTTGATGATGTTAAATTTTATGATCAGATTTAATGCACAGAAATTAATTCAAAATCAGACACAAAAACACAGCAGATACCCTGGGAAAACCCTCCTCTTGAGGGAGAAAAAACCCAGCAACAATATATCACTTATATATTGAATCTCAAAGAGCAACTCTTTTACAATGAAGGCCAATAGAGTGCACCACAAAACTGATGCTATCACAAGAACAACTCAGATGAAATTCGCTGAGACACCAATGATGTCAATCTGCACTTAAGAATAATTTGCACTTGATAAGGCTCGAACTTATAATGAACAATGAACTGAATAGATGATGGAATGAGATGGAAGCAATGGATATAAATACAACATCAAATGGAGAGACGTGTCCCCTCAATAAACATAAGTTGGCCTGAGCAAATGATCGCGCCTCTACACAAGAGGTCGGCCCCTTTAGAAAATCGCCCCACTTCATAAAGAGCCTCATAAATAAATATTAAATAATATTTAGCAAATAACATGTCTCTTCAATTCTTCTTAAGTCGGTCAAGAGCAAGATATCGATTATCACAATTCAAATAGCCGTTAGGCTATCATTTGAATTGTCTCCTAATCACGCAGATCTAGAAGAAGCGGCCCGACACTACTAATAACATCAACACTCCCTCTCAACCAGGGATGATCCTTCCAGCTACACAAAACGTATCACTTTATTGTGATGTCTACCACAATGGCTACAACCATAAGTGGAAAAGAGGAATATCACCTCATCGTGATATCAAATATCACCTCAACATGATATCAACCATGTATGGTATGTACAAGTGTTCATCACTTCCATGATGTTGTCACCTCAATGATGACTTCACAATGGTTCAGCCTGTGTAGGGTGAAAACACAAGCAACAAGAAAATCATCACGACTTCCTCTCACGGATGCTATCACGAGCTTTCCACACACATGACATCCACCATGGTTTCTCCCAGAGGGTGTGGGAATCAAGGGATTTCACCTCAACTCTCTCTGCCGCAGAAGAACTCATTAATCAAGGGATTTCACCCTAACTTCTCTCACAAAGAAGAAATAGTTACCAAGGGATTTCACCCTCAACTTCTCTATCACATAGAAAGAACTCATTATGTAGGATTATTATTGATACCTAGACTTCTTAAGGTCGATTCTCCACCATACCGCGTTGCTTATCGCTGATATACTAACCTAATAGCTTCTCAATACCATATTTTTGATATAGTGGTATTTGATTCAACATGCTTGGTTTGTCATGAAACACGATTGACGTAAACCCTTCACACACCGGCTATATCACAATGAATGATAGTAGGCTCCACCCATTGTCCAAACAATCCTCGGCATGAGCCACGGCCACATCGCTTCCTTATAAATCACAGCACACAAAACAGAATATACCGCCTATTGTACTCAATGTTGGCGATGACTATTTCCCTCAAAAATTCTCCATCATAGGCAACTCTGTAAACTCAGCCAAGCAAATATCTAGAGGTGTTCTTCAATGCTAACAATTTCAATAATTAGAATCAGTATAACCATGCAGCTCCAAGTCCACATCTGAAGAATATCTCAACCCATATCCAGTTGTGCCACGCAAGTATCTCAAGATATGTCTAGCTGCAACAAGATGTATCTGTCTCGGTTCACACATGAACTAACTAAGTGCACTCACAACATAACAGATATTTGGTCTAGTGTTAACTAGATACATCAAGGACCCAATCAACTGTCTATACATCGTAGGATCCACCAAGTCTGAACTAGCTGCAGTCTCCTTCAACTTATGTAGGTTGGTCTCCATAGGTGTCAACATGGATTTGCAATCCATCATACCAAACATTTTAAGTATATCAATGGTGTACTTCCCTTGACTTAGAATCATCTCATCTGGTTTCTGCCAGACTTCTAAGCCAAGGAAGTAATGCATAAGCCCAAGGTCCTTCATCTCAAACTCAAAAGCCAACTCCTTACACTTGAGAATAAGATGATCTTCTCCAGTAAGAATCAAATCATCAACATACAAAACCAAAATCAAGGCTTCACCATGAATTACCTTAAAGTACAGATTTTAGTTCGCGACATTCTTAGAGAAACCCAATCTTGACAAGTATCGATCAATCCTTTCGTACCATGCACGAGGAGCCTGCTTAAGACCATACAAGGCCTTCTTCAGCCTGCAAACATAAGACTCCTTCCCATGTACCTCAAAACCTTCAAGTTGCTCAATATGGACTTCTTCCTTGATCACACCATTTAGAAAAGTTGTCTTCACATCCATCTGATGAATCTTCCATCCTTTAGATGTAGCAATGGCAATGATAGTCCTAATAGAAGTATATCAAGCAACTACAGCGAATGTTTCTTCATAATCAACTCCCTCTTTCTATGAAAACCCTCAAGCCACGAATCTTGCCTTGGACTTCTCAATGCTCCCATCAGCCGCATGCTTGATCTTGAAGAGCCATTTTGAAGATACCATAGACTTGTCTTCGGGTCTAGGAACGATGTCCCAAACATCATTCTTGAGAATTGATTGATACTCCTCTGTCATAGCATCTTTCCAAACTTGTTGACTGGAAGCTTCCTCCACACTAGAAGGCTAGAATTCAATAATCTGACTCATCAAGGCAACATAACTAGAGAACTTATGTGGCTTTTTACTTTCTCTGAATATACCTCTAGGAGCTGCAAACCTTTCAGCCTCTTGCATAGTTTGTCTAGCCCATAGAGGTCTTTTTCTCCCAATTATAATGTCAGTAGGCCCATCAATAGGTTCCAAGGGTTCATCAGGATCAATGTCTTCCTTCGGTTCTAAAGTATCCCTCTAAATCTCAGGAGTATGGCCAACTTCCATATCCTGAGAAGACTCGTCAATGTCAATCTCCACATGAGTTCCCTTGGATCTTCTGAATGCAACATCTTCCTCAAATGTGACATTCCTACTGATCTCTATCAATTTCTGCCCTAGAATGTATATCTTGTAATCTTTTGATCTCTCACTGTAGCCCACGAATATTCCCTTCTTGCCAAAAGGCTCCAACTTTGTTCTCTTTTCCTTTGGAATATGAACATAAATTGGACATCCAAAGATCCTCAGATGACTCACCTCTGGCTTATTTCCAGTAAAGGCTTCTTCCGAAGTCATGTTCTCCAAGATTCTATGAGGACTTCTATTCTGAACATATACTGCAGTCCTAGAAGCTTCCGCCCATAAGAAGGTTTGTAGATCCTGGTCATGGATTATGGCTTTTGTTGCTTCCACGATCGTTCTATTCTTTCTCTGCAACACCATTCTGTTGAGGATTATAGGGAACACAGAACTCCCTATTAATCCCAGCTTCAACACAAAAATTCTGAAAGCTTCCAGAGGTGTATTCTCCTCCATTAACAGATTTGAGGCCTTTGATTCTTTTACCAGAAAGATTCTCTACTAGAGCTTTGAACTCCTTGAACCTTTCTATCATGTCCCTGAAATCGTAACATTTAGATAATAAAGAAGCATAAATAAAATAGTTAACCATTTGATATTACATAAGTATCCAAGATAATATCAATGAATATAATAAATAACATCATAAAAACTATTATGATATAATAGATATTAAAGTATTTAAAATTAATATGAACATATAATGATATTATAAATATAACAGATAATACAATATTCATAAGGAAATCTGAATAATCAAATAACTAATATAAGTAAATATAATCTGAATTACAATTATAATGATAATTATATTTTAATTATAGCCATTATTATGGGTATGAGCATGATAATAATATTACAATTAAAATGCTGACTATGAAACTCAGAAAATATAATTAATTAATGCATAACCAAAACAATCGAACTTCTAAGACCAGCAATCATCAAAAGTAAAATGATGCATTCAAAAAAGGCATCGGTTCCCAAGGAGTAGAGGGAAAAAGACATGTCCCAGTATAATGCTTGATTGGCTATATAAGGAAAGAGGTTATCTTTCCAAGAGGCATCGAATAGAAGGAAAAAGGAAATAAAAAGAAATAATAGTGGCTGCACACCTTCGGGTGGAAGTTATATGGAATGGGAGAAGACAAGAAGAGATCATCACCGTAGCAAGAGGAAAAAGTGAATGCTGGTAAAAGGGGAATATATTCTGTCAGAAATATTCTCCAAAATCTGACACAGGGCAGAAAGCAAGGTATATACATATATATAAGGTAAAGTACAGTCTCCTTTCAAATTTGAGTAATGGCTGTCTAAAACAGACAATGAATGTTTGATTTACAAACTCAGAATAAAATGAAAATAAGGAATAAATAAATACAGAAATACACCTATTGATTAGTAAATTCAGATAATGTAAACTAAGAAGGAATGAATGCTAAGCTTAGTGTACTTTATATATATATAGATATAGATTAGATCTAAAGTGAATAATATGAAAGAGTAAGTATATATATATATATATATACTTCTGAATGGAAGATAAGAGTAGAATATAAATGAAGAAAAATTATATAAATGTATTCATGAGTACCAATAAATTTAAGTAAGAATAATTAATATAGGAATACCAATCAATACAGATAAATAATTATATATGTATAAATATCAATCGGTATAATTAAAGGAGTGATTATATAAAATGAATATATATTATTTATGATTATTCAATAATGATGCTTGCAGCAATTATTGAACCTTATAAGCAATTATGATTCTTTAATATACGAAGGGAAAACAGATTCTTATTTATTTGATTCATACTAATGATATCTTCTAAGTGTTAGGGGCAGATGGATCAATTAGGAGGAGAATGAGATCGGGATTTCAGATATCCTTGTCAGTATAGCAGCTGTCAGATAAGTATGAGATATATTATGTTTATTATTCTTGTAGTATGATATATTTTATTTTGATATACAATTAAATATATTATTAGTCATGGATAACAGCTCTGTATATCTGAGTTATCAATTATTGCTAAAATATGAATAATGGATCTGTGACACTGATTTAATATGTAAGAACAAAATATGTGTTCACATTATGAATGTTATTTGTCAAAGCCACAATAATGTTTGCTTATAGTAATTATTGTGTCTTATTGAGCTATTATGACTTTACCTTGAAGAATAGACTTCAGACCAAAACTCCCCCTTGCTAGCACTCAATAAGGACTATGCGTTTGTGGAGGGAAAAGCTGGTAATTCACCCACTGTTGGACGGAGCCCAAGACGGGTAGTAAACCTTGAGGGTGTCCAACTCGAGATGCGTTCACGTGCCCTTTGCACAATAAATCACCATCCAATGAGGCTAGGAAAGAGGAGACAAGACGAAATTCTATTCCAATCAAGAATAGTAAGTCATATTTGATTATGATAGTTCATAGATGATAATGTATTTGTCTTATTCTTCAATCTGAAATTTGTCTAATTGATTCTTGCTTTAAGGAATTACAGCAAAATTTAGGGCAGTCCCATCTAGGGGACATTACACTTTCTAACACTTCCTCAGACTCTTTAGTTTTCAAAAAATAAATCCAAGTCTTTCTAGAGTGGTCATCAATAAAAAGAACATATTAAAAGAACCCACTCAAAGAAGGAACAGACATAGGTCCACATAAATCAGAATGAATAAGGTCTAAAATACACTTAGATCTACTTTCTCTACTATGGAATGGGGCTTTTGTATTCTTACCCATTGCACATCCTTTGCATGTACCTTCATGCTCCTAGTTGAACTTTGGAAGACCCGTAACCATCTTCTCCATGAAAGGTAGGGCTCGGACGTGAAGGTGAGCCAGTCTTCGATGCCAAAGATCACACAAGCTTGAAGAGTCATGAACTAATGCCTTAAGTGGACGAGTACACAGCCTATAGAGGCTCTCATGCTAACACCAATTACTTGAGTAGTCTTGAAGTTGGAATTCTTTATCCACGCAAGTACTTTGCCTTTGGAGAAGGCAACTTGATATCCTTTATCTTCTAAAGCTGAAATGGAGATAAGATTGCGCTTGATTCCTGGAACATAAAGGACATCACATAACTGTAGTGTAATGCCAAAATCCAAATGGAGAGTAGAGGTCCCAATCCGTTTCACCGAGTAGCTAGCATCATCTCCAATAATGACTTGTTCGGAAGAATCTCTCTCCACCAGGCTTGAAAAATGCTCCTTAAAACCAGTGATGTGTTGAGAAGCACCACTGTCGATCAGCCAAGTGTTGGTGTCTGTAGGTACATTGCTTGATAATGCCGAATAGAACAAATATTCACATGAATCCTTCTACAGAGAAGCATCATCATCTACAACGGTGGCCTATTGCTTAGATCTAGATGGACAATGCTTAGCAAAGTGGCCAAACTTATCACACCAAAAGCATTGGATCTTGGACAAGTCTCTTTTTCTTGGATGCGGGAGCACCATCATTTCCCTTATCTGGATTCCTCTTGAAGAATCCTTTCTTTCCATCTTTTCCTTTCTTCTTCGAAGCTTGGGAGGCGAGAACATGAATATCTTCATTAGTTGAACTTTGACCAACGCCTCTAGCCACCAACCTTGACTCCTCTTGAATGCAGTCGGCCCTCAAGCGATCAAACTTAGGAAGTTTGGATCTTGCACTGATCCCTTGAATGTAGGACTCCCATGATAAAGGAAGACCATTGAGAGCAAGCAATGTCAAGTCCTTATCATCAATCATGTGACCAATTGTAGAGAGTTGATCTCTCAATTCTAAAATCCTCATGAAGTAGGCAATCACTGTTTCTCCTTCCGCCATCTTCACATGGTGTAGTTGTTGCTTCAGTGCAAGTGCTCAGTTGGTGTTGTTGATTTTGTACATCTCCTCCAATGTTTTGAACATGTCTCTTGCCGTCTTCAACTTAGAGACAATAGGAACGATATGGTCCTTAACAAAATCAACCAACATCTTCTTTGCCTTGATGTCTTCTTCCTCCATTGCAACTTCTCTTCTTCCTCTTCTGGTTCGGGAACTTTGGTCTCCACAAACTCAGCCAAATCATTCTCTTCCAAGGTGAGCATGATTCTGAACCTCCATGATGTGTAGTTGGACGCTCCCTCAAGTCTATCCTCAATCTTCAAACCATTCACCATCTTGACTAAGGTAGGGATAGACAAAGAAATATACAGAAGAGAATGGAGTATCGCTGTAAGAGCAAATCTGATCACAATCTTCTCAAACCCACTTTGATACCATGTTAAATTTTATAACCAGATTTAATGCACAGAAATTAATTCAAAATCAGACACAAGAACAAAGCAGATACCCTGGGAAAACCCTCCTCTTAAGGGAGAAAAAACCCAGCAACAATATATCACTTATATAGTGAATCTCAAAGAGAACCTCTTTTACAATGAAGGCCGATAATGAGGCCAATAGAGTGCACCACAAAACTGATGCTATCACAATTCGCTAAGACACCAATGATGTCGATCTGCACTTAAGAATAATTCGCACTTGATTAGGCTCGAACTTATAATGAACAATGAACTGAATAGATGATGGAATGAGATGGAAGCAATGGATATAAATACAACATTGAATGGAGAGACGTGTCCCCTCAATAAACACAAGTTGGCCTGAGCAAATGATCGCGCCTCTACACAAGAGGTCAGCCCCTTTAGAAAATCGCGCCACTTCACAAAGAGCCTCATAAATGAATATTAAATAATATTTAGCAAATGACATGTCTCTTCAATTCTTCTTAAGTCGGTCAAGAGCAAGATATCGATTATCACGATTCAAATAGCCGTTAGGCTATCATTTGAATTGTCTCCTAATCACACAGATCTGGAAGAAGCAGCCCGACGCTGCTAATAACAGCAACAGATGATTCAGTTAAATGGTCTTTGCATGAAGGAGGGGCCTAGTTTAGAGTTTCATTCACTCACAATGTGCAACTTCTATGTCCTCAGAGGCATTATTCTCATAGGATTGAAATTTGTTTAACAAATATCCCTGCAGACTCACGCATGCTGTGTTTGACACAGAACAAAAGAATGAACATAGAGCAGAATTCTAGTGGCCTGGTCATGGATCCTAGAATAGATAAAAGATGTAAGAAGAAAAATTAGCACCCTTAATAAGAGAGCCAACATATTGAGACCCTAATTTGAGTAGGTAAGCCACCAGCAATTCATGGTGCTTAGAGGGACCAAACCTTAAGGAAACTTGCACCTAGGGATATTTTCAAGTTGGAGAAACACCACTTTAGTTTTTCCCAGCTGCATACACCTGTTTCTTATTTTGATAAATGCCTATGTTTAGTTTTTGTTTTTGTTTTAATTAGAATGAGATCCATTGAGCACACAGCCAATAAGAAGAAAAGAGTCTTAAGAGTTCCAATTGTGAGCTTCAAACCAAAATGAATGTTTTTATTTCTGAAAACGGGCTGCATTAACCATTTTTTTTTGCCAATTTTGGAATTTCCTTTGTGTTTTTTGTCTTTGCAAAAAGCTAGATAGCAAGTACTAGTTGTTAAGCAGCTTGAGCAGATACCTTGTGGCATGATTAAGGGCGAAATGAACAAACATCAACAGCTCAGTCAATCACAATAAACAGTGGAATCAAAATACACATGTTCATAATGGAAACATTAACAATGTACATTCTTAACTAATTCTTCAAAGACTCATGGCATCCAATCTTTGGCAGAATTACACTAACTGGCACTACTCTTTTATACTTCCAGTTACAAAACAAACATTCTTCTGTCCATACTCAATATAATAACAAACAGTCACTCTATGTCTGACTCGAGTTACGGAATTACTAGTTGTGAAGCAGCTTGAGCAGATGCCTTGTGGCATGTATGAGGGTGAAATGAACAACCATCAACAACTCAGTCAATCACAGTACATGGTGGAATTAAAACACACACATCATAATGGAAACATTAACATTCTTAATTAATTCTTGAAAAATTCATTACACAACTGGCACTACTCTTCTACACTTATTCCAGTTACAAACACAAATTTTTTCTTCTTCTGTCTGTACTCTCAATCTAATAACGAACACTCACTCTACATCTACCTGAGTTACAGAACTTTCTGGCAATTTCCTTATAATTGGTTACTTGCCAGCCCCTCCAACTCCCCTTTTCCCCTCTCCACCCCCTCTCTCTCTCTCTCTCTCTCTGTTCTAAAATCTCAAAAAGCCATCCAAAAGCAGATACAAAAACCCATATATTACACTCGGAGTGCATATTTATCAATGTTCATTCTTGTCCCTTACAGGATAGAAGAAGACAGATGATAAAGCATTATATTCTTTCTAAAAATGCCTTGTGGACATTTAATCCACGTACATTCTTTTAGCACTGTCAAATGCAATTTTACTAGACTGCTTGAGCCTTAAAACGCGTGTGCTCAAAGCCTACAAGAAAACCTATAAAAGGTTTTCACCACCATTCTTTAACTGCAACATAGACCATAGCTCTATTTCTACATAGATGTTCTTTTGCCATTGATCCAAATCAGACCAACAGCCCAAATGTTCCTTCCAGCCCATAAGGGTCCTGTATACTATATCCTATCTAAGAGCCTCCAAAGGATTTGTAAGCTATCGATCTGTTATGAGATCTTATGCTACCCTGCCTGCACAATGCCCTTACATGATGAAAGAACTCCAAGGCTTTATTCATTCTCTGAAGGCATGAAATCATTTCCTCTGCCATTGGATGAAGATCTGACTCAACAATGTGTACGTCCTTTTGAGATTGAAAGAGCCCCTAAATTCTTTACATCCACAAGTGTGTGAAAGGTCATTGATAAAGTTATTGTTTCCTCTGCCATTGAATAAGATCTAATTTGGTAGTCTGTAAGTCCTTTCAGAATTAAATGAACATGAGAGTTATTTAAGATCATTGGTCAAGTTTGATCAAACAACTCTCAAACCTCTTCATGCTAAATGAAGCCAAAAGCTCAATGCATTATTATAATGCCCAACAAGCATCATTTAGCAGTTGATCTAGATTGGATCCAACAGTTTTTGTGACTCCTTGATGACATAAGGGATCAAATGCCGAAATCCTCCCTTGGGCCCACAAAGGACCATTATAGTCATTAAATATTTTCTAACCAAACGACTCTACTCAAGTGGCAAATTCAAAGGATTTATGCTACCATCTTTTGTAGAATTTGCTGTAAATTGGTGTGGCCTGAAGCTTCAGAGCCAGATATCTTCAACATGTAGAAATCAATGTGTCTTTCCAAGGATACTGCCGCATCAAAACCATATGTAGCAAAAAAATGGAAAACATAATCAAGGAAATGGGTCATAAAGAGTACATTACTATTTAAACATATGGCATAAAGAGGTAAACCTTGGGTGCAGGAATGCCCAAACAGTTTCCATATAATTTGTGAAAATGCATCTTATCAACACACATACACCAAGAAAAGGAAAAGGCTCACTTATCATATGGAGGACAAGCGACTACCAGTTGCAAGGAAATTAAAGATGCAATTGACAAAATGAAACACAAAATAGTACAACCTATCATGTCCCCTTTATGAGTAATCAAAATAATTTAATAATTTAATATTAAGTTGCTCAAAAAAACTTTATTTTATAAATAAAGTGCAACTAATATTTTATTATTAATTAAAAAGCTTCTCGAGGTGATATTTTAATATTAAGTTCAAAAAGGCGATTAAAGTGCAAGCAGAAATATTAAAATAAAGAAAAAAGTCAAGAAATACTTTTTTTTTTTTTGAAAAAGCAATGAAAAATTAAAAAACGTTTTTGGCAAAAGTGGTGAAAAAGCTATTTAAGGAGAGCTTGGACAAGAGGTTGGGCATCCATTATTCATTATCAATTTCTCTTTTCTTGAAAGATCGAACTTTGTTCATCTTCTACACCTAGGACAAAAACCCTACAGTAAGAATGGTTTCACAGACGAAAACCCTTAACATCCATTTGAGTAATTTCATACAGAGATTGACAATTTGCTGAATGTTACGAGATTTGAGGAGATTTTGAAGAACTTTTTTTATTTTTGAAGTTTGCTATAGTTTGAGGTTAATTTCAATTTGGTTTGAAAGTTTTTGTAGAGATTTCAGTGTGCAAGGTTTAATAATTTGCTGCAATTTATTCTGCTGCTGAAAGAAGGTTTGAGATAGCCACAACAACAGTTATTCATTATCCGATTCAATAATAATATCAGGGTTTAAACGAGTGTCTACAAATTTAAGATTTGGTGCTTTTTGAGGTAAGGTAAGCAGCGTTGCCCATAAATGAAAAGTTGGTTGCATGGAGTCATAAAAATTCAGAGAATACATGTGACTTGGCAGCACGTCATAGACGTAGATTTGTAGAGAAAAATCATGTTGTTGCCTTCACAGCACCTTTAGCATCCTTGATTAGAAAAACCAACACAGATATAACATAGTATAGAGTATAGACTACACGATTAACAACACTGTTGACATTAGTACAAGTTGGAAAGAAAGAAAGAGAATTGTAGGTGAAACTGAATGCTTCATTAAAAATGTGAGGGAAATAATAATTTACAGGTGAAATAAGTTAAGACTCCATCGCATCTCCTGGCAAATGTGTTTTATTCTAAATATTTTCATGAAGAAGACTACATTAAAGATAGAAAGAAGAAACAGGAGAAACATAGTGACTTGGAAGTCTTTGAAGACATTACAAATATCATTTCAAATAAGCTACCAATCCTAAACAAGTTCTAGAGGTACGTAACCAGTTTTTAGAATTTGCTTCCTCATTGAGGTTGTTTGAAAACATCTTGGCTATCGATAATAAGACAGCCCTCAGACATGTACAAGTGTGCAACCTCCATAGTAGCACAAACCCAAGCCATAGGTGTTATTTCACAGGTGACTAGTTCTTCAAATGCAGAGAAATTGCTATTCAAAAGAAACAGAAGATCTTGCCATATATATACATTCCAATTACTGTCGTATGCCCAAGAACAAAGAAAGAGTGACATATGGCTTACAAAGGTATGGAACATGCATATCTGGATTTGATGTCTTCTTTTGCTTAACTTTTGTGGGGAAACTTCATCTGTAACTACACCACATTTTTCTGCTAATCCAGATCCTACAGTAGTGGAAGATAGTTTTGAGGCCTATAAGCAAAGACTATTGAATCATACATGCAAAATTTGCCAAAAACCCGTGAGTTGCAGAAGAACCCAAGTAACTATCCCACTTACTCACAGACAAGTTTCACGGAGTTGCAGACCAGAACTCATGGCAAGTACTTGGCAAATCCATGCCTGAAACTTGCCTACACTAAAGCTTTGTCAGTAATAATGAACTGAGTATTTTTTAGTTTGCTAGTTCAGCCAGTCTGAAACAAAATTGGGTCTGCTGAGTTTTGCTAAGTCGCAATTTTTTAAAAATATGCATTGAATATCAGATGCCTGACAATGTCCAAATTGATATCTTAAATGTTAGTATCTCCTCTTTCTAGCATTATTGTATTGGATATTGATTTAAGATAAATTTCGATTGCATATTCAATCATTGATATGTGTGCCTGAAGTCTGTCTTATATATAAGGCAAATTTTGGTTGTGCCGTGACTATAGAATTTTCACTTGTAAACATCTGATATTTACATTTTTTAATTTTTTTCTATCTTTTATGTTCATAATATTCTTTATTTTGTAAAACATTTACAAATTAGATAACATATATACATACCCCTTTCAAAATAAAAATAAAAGTTAAAACCATCCAAACTATTGCCTGCTTTTGTGACAATCAAGATTAAAAATTTCCAAGTAAATTACATAAAAGCATGATCTACTTTCCATTTTATTCTTCAGAATAAAAATTAGCTTTTCAGTATATTGATCAAAAAGATTATTGCTTCATTTATATACATCATTTCTGCCTCGAACATTATGAAACTACTGTTTCACAAAAAATACTTACTACGTAAGAACCCTCAAGGAACCCTCAAGGTGTTGATAATTCTGTATAGCAGAGTCTGCATGTTCACGTGCACGAGAAAAAAGCGCATAAGCTTCTGTGCGTTTTCCTGCCAAGCTGTAGGACTTGGCCACATAAAAGCACCTGCACAAACACACATCAAGTTATTTTATTTACAATGACTGTCACTTAGACTACCAAGCCAGCTCTTTTAAATGGTAATTAAAGATTTAGAAAAGGACACAAACCAAGCAGAGAAGAAATGGCCTCATACATCTCAAAAAGATAAACTATGAACCAAGCAGATGAGAATAGCGATTTATAGATACCATTTCACTTTCCTGTTGGATTTAGTCAATTTACACAGATTGGAACAAACCCAGTGAGATGGCATTCCTCTTTGCATATCACTACCATTTGCCTCATTCTGGATGGGGGAAGATCTTCCCTATTCTGCCATTGAGGGCCTCCCCCTTGTCTGTGTCATGGGTCATGGAAGCAGAACACATAACTAAGTTTTCCTCAGCAACCAGAGGTTTCTCAACTGAGAATATAAGCAGAAGTTCTATGGGGATTACTTGAGTCTTGTCTTCCTCCTGGGATTGTTCAGTTTGGTCTCCAAGCTCTGGGCCTTCCCCTATGTGCATTACCAGATCCTGCACCAGCCTAAACCTTGCTATGGGCATCTGGCATTGCCAGTCTCCAGCTCTAAGCTCTTGTTTTCATCTTCATTAGCTCCACACTTTGTGAAAGGCAGTGTTCCACAGGGTTTCAGGGACGGGGACGGGGGGATGGTAGGGGATGCATTTCAAGGACGCAGGGACAGGGGGTCTAAATTTGGGGGCGGGGGCCGGTGAGGGTGAGGGGCCGGTGACCGAAGTGCTGAAATACATATAGTGCCCGAAAATAGTTATAAAAAGATGTATAAGTGTATAAGTATAAGAATTATACATCTTGGAGACAACTAGGAGTCCCCTAGATGTCTTGAGGACACCCCAGCATCCTCAAAGTCCTAGCGGTGTCTTGGAGACAGCGACATTGGTGGTGGGATGGTGGCGCTGGTGGGGGGACGTCCCCCCCAAGTCCCCAAGTCTCCAAGACGTCCCCCTCTAGGAAACGCGAGAATTTTTTTTTGGGGGAGGGGGAGGTTGGGGGGGGGGCGCGTCCCCATGGAATACTGGACTGAAAGGTTCTGCCCTTCATGTTGCTCTTTGTCCTCAATGTTTGGGGCTTTGCTACTTCAGATTTAATTCTGTTGTCACATTTACACTACTTTACAGGTTATTCTTTTGTTTCTTCCATAACCTGAGGTCTTTTTACTGTAGTTTTTTAGATTTCTCGATTGAACTGAACTTTTTGAGTCCTATTTAGCTATTTTTGGTCATCTATGGACATTATATATAATTTCTTTCTTCCTTTCATTCTAAATCTAGATTTGGATTTGAAATTCTTCACTTACCCAAGAATAAGGGATATCTTAGTTTTCTACAGACAGTTATCCTGAACTTGTTCAAAATTTCTAAAAGCTGCAACTCCAAACAAGTCAAATGAGTTTACATTTTGCAATTACATTTGAAACACATTATAATGTCTCTGATATCAAAAAACATCTCTATATATATTATATCATACTCACATATGCATAAACTCTCTAAGACCCAACATTCCACTTCATACCAAGTGTTCCTACTTCCCTTTACGGTGTGCATCTTTCATCTATCACACCAGCTTGAATGCAGTGCTCTTGAGCCTTCATCAGTTATTGCTTTATAAAGCTACCTAGGTAAGACTGCTCATTGGAAGCCTTCATCAGTTACACAACTGAATGATTTAATTATGTCTTAAATAGAGAACACTTCCATCTTAAACCTAGATGCAACCAACACTAAACAAGGACTAGGTCAAAATGGCATTTTAGACTAAACATAGGCTCGAAATATATCCAATAGCTTTTGCAATATAAAGAAATATTTTTTGTCAACCCCAAGATGCTTAACCATATAAAGCTTGAGACTAATCAGTAGTTGGTGATTGATGATTGTATGGACAGGGATCTCAGTAGTTCAAAACTTTAAACAATGGAGAACCAACTGCATAATATTGCCAGTCTAACCTTGATCCAGATTGCAGGAGCAATCAGAGGGGTAACACAAAGTTATAGAATTAAATGTGTTATGAGCATAAGTAAATTTATGCCATCAAATTAAAACACAACCAGAGTGCAAAAATAACATAGATTCATACACACATAAGGAAGATGACAAAAATCTGAGGGAGGGACGTAAAAATATGTACGTATCTATCTCCAAAAAGCATAACACAACCCTTGTTTCAGAAGTAATATTAATTACATACATACCACTAAAGTTAAGAAGAAAAAACAATGGAGGAGATGAACTGCTATATACCATAAAAGTTGAGAAGAATAACCAACGGGTAAGATGAAGCAGTTTGTCTTCCAGCCATGACAAGAAAGTCAATGCCATATTCAGGACAGTGTTGTTGACTGCCACTTGAAACCAAGTAAGGCTCCACTTTAGTACTCAGGATGGAAGTTCACAAAGAGCTGGAAAAAATATTGAAGAATGCTAATGCCAGTCACTGAAATCTTTGTCTTCACTGTTTGGCAGGGTGCGACATGCTTCTGAACTCTGTAAACTGTAAAAGAAGCAAAGGACACACGAGCTACTTTAGTTGGCCTGGCTGCACATTACAAGAGAATGGAGCATGAAATCTGCTGAGTATACCTGTCACCTTGGTCAAATCTTGTTCAGTATTGTTTTTGCTTAATTATTTAGTCCTAATTTATGAATCACGTTATATCACCTTGATTGATACATCACCAACATGTGGTATGGATTAGCTCGTGGTACATTAAGATGTGATTGTTGTCATTGATATCATTCTCCAGTTTTCCATGGTTGCATGTATTATGTCTAATAAACAGCCATACACTATGCCATCTTAAACATACGCCCTTGTAAAATCTTTATACGATTTACAAGAGTTCTATGGATTCCAATGGTAAAGGAGACAAAATATGCACTAAAATGTGTTGAACCAAACAACCCAACTCAAAGGTTTCTTTTGGGATACCTGGAATGGAACATGGCTTGGCACACAAGTAACACACACAATGACTCACCAAAAGCCAGGCCCAACCCTCCATTAAACCAGATTGCAATACAATATTGGCTCCATCCCTTCATTGGAGCACTTGGAACTCAAAACAACACAAAAGTGACGCAATGTCCACCCAAATACAATCCCTATATCCTTTTCACCTTTCCCGCGATTTCATGTCTGCCTAGACCCAAACAATTTATGTGGGATACAGGCTAGCAAGATGTTGACACTTATGAATTGGTCACATCTTGGGATATATTGCACACAAAGGAGGCTTAAAGCTAAAAAAAAGGCTCCCAATATTGTGGGGGTGCGACAGGGTGACACTTGGCAAAAGTTCACATCATCTCCAAGAACACATGGTAGGGTCTCACACTATGTGCTCTGCAACTTGGACAAGGGCTCACAGGAATCACTAGGAATATTCTCCAGATTTTTTATCTGCAAAGTTTCTAAAAGTTTATCAATTGACTATAGTGACCAAGATCAAGAGTGCAAAACATCAACTAAACCAAGGTACAGTATGGGTGTTCAGATTTGCCCAGCCAACTTAAGAAACCTTGCAGTGAGACACTGTTAGCAAAGCAATCCAACTCACCAGGATCTGCTTTTGGACAGATGTAATTTTCGTAGCCGTGTCCTTGAGCTGGGGACCAAGCATTGCTTCCACAATTTGGTGTTCCTTCATCAGGAGGGAAAATACATAGATCTGTTCAAGGGGCCAGATATTAAAGACAGGTCATCTATCCAAGGAGCTCCTGTCAAAGCTGTAAGGAAGAACAGTTTCAAAATAGCTATTTGTGCGTGAGAATTGCATGGAAGAGAAGTTGTATCTAAGAATTGCATGGAAGAGAAGCTGTGCCTGAGAAGTGCGGTCAAACTTTAGGGTCAGAAATTCGAACTTCAATATATTTAAACCTTTTCAAATTAGGGTCAGAATTTTTTTTTTTTTAAAAAAATGGGTATGGAAATTTAAACATAAAACTTTAATTAAATAATTATTTACATTTTCATGGTTTGCAAATTTTAAAATTTAAAACTAGATAAAATATTTGTTTACATTTTTATAACCTTTCTTTCAGAAGATGGATTTATCTAAAACTTTGCTACATTGTGTGTAGCTATCATAGAAAGTTCCTTGTAAATTTGTTCTGGTCCAGCATTAAAGACTCCCAGTTTAATTGTTTCTGTAAACCCAGAGTCTGGTCTTGTGTGCTGAAAAGGCAGGGGTTCAGACATCTCTTTTGCCTGACTCTTACAAGCTGGCTGGCAAGAATTAAAATCTATGAGGTGATAAGATATTTACCAGTTGTGAGTATCATGACCTTGAGCAGATCATCTTGAATAAGCAAAGGCCAATTCATGATCCAGAAAGCTATAACAAGGCATAAGGTAGCTTTAATGCTTCTGAAGTTGACTGTACTTAATGCATTGATTCCAGAGGTTTGAAATGCCACTAATGTGTCTACCCTTTGGAAGAATCTAAAATCCAAATACCAATGCTGGTCAGACCTTATATTATAAGAACTTGTTGTTTTCTTCTAAGTTGCAAGAGGGTGGATCCATCTCAAAATATTAGTTCCATTTGAAGGATCTAAGTCATCAACTATCTACCATCCAGAAGCCAGTGATTGTTGAAGATGTGGTAGCTTTGATTTTGCAAAGCTTGCCAACATCCTATGATTCATTTGTTGAATCTTTACACTTGATTGCAGAGATGCAAACAATTGATTTGCTAAGAAATCCACACTTCTCTTACAAAAGGAACAGAAACGGGACCAAGTAGAAGCATCAACTTGAGAACCTACAGAAAGTGCATTTAGTGCACAGATGAAAGGTAATGCAACAACCAACCAATTAATCACTAATAAAGTATGGAATTTCGTGAATAACATGAAGATAATATAGATATAATCTAGGAATCGTCAAATATTGAGTTAGAAAAAATAAAGTTTCTTAACATATAAAATGATTCTCCAACTGCTACTATTATCACAAGTCTATTTAAAATACTTGAAGTAACTTAAAAACTCAAATCATTTATATGCAAATACAGATACCCACTCTACAAATCAGATTGATGACATATGCAAGAAATTTAATTATAGTAGCCATGCTCTCCATAACAAATTCAGAATTTTAAAGGACAATATATACAAATAGATAAATGCATTAACACTCACATCACAACCCTCCTCAGTTCCCTTCCTTTGTAAACTGATGTAGAAGAGAGAGCATCATCGAGGTGACATCCACCCTGCCACGAAGCATTAGCTTCCCTGTGCTGCTCCACTAGAGAACCCTGACCCATCACAAAGGATCTAGCAGTAGGCAACTAATATATATGATGGAATCCAAGGTACTCAGTGAATCACTGGCAAACTAGCATACTCTCATAACAATTATGCATATCCATTGATCACATATGTTCCAAAAGAGAGTGCATATCAACTCAAGCAATGCACTTAAGAATGCAAACCAACAACAACAAGGTTTACCGTATATAATGTCCCAATCATCTCACAAAGATGAAACACCAAGGTTAGACTACCCAATGGGGAAAATACCTTATTTAAGGTGGTGAGAAGGTAAATTGTGCTCTTACATATGTTGTTATGTAGTTATTCAAATCCTACACATATGATGAGCCCAAGGATAAACTTGAATGGAAGGGTGACATGAAAGAAAACATTTAAGCCTTGATGCAAAATAAGAATTGGGTCTTGTCTAATTAAACCTAAGGGAATTTTCCCATTGGTTGCAAATGGATGTATGTAATGTCCCCTTCTCATCAGTGATCAGCTTTGCAGTTCTTCAGTCTATTCCGGAACCCGTAGACTGGGATGAGGTGAAAATTAGGGTTTCTTGGGCTTGGTTTTCTGTGGCATTCATATTATTTACTATTTTTAGTAAATGCTTGTTGTGGCAGTTGCAGTTGTCAATTCTTAATCCTTGGCAGTTGGAGCAGTTGTTATAATTTGGTTTGGTCTTCAGTTGGCAAAAATATTTAATTAATGGCTTTTTGTTCTAATTCACTGTTGACTCCCACCTTGGCCTAAGGAGATAACTTAAGTTGTTTTAAAGTGGGGCCATGAAGGGGTACGCCTTCATCATAAATTTAATTAGTCTTTATTCAAATATTTCATCATCTTGGAAAAAGGACGCCACTTTTATATTTTTGAATAAAGTGAATTTTTAAAGGCCTTTTGGGACGCCACCTTGTGAAGTTGAATGGTTTTGGAATTTGAAGGGTCTCCTGTGTCTCTTGGGCTGCTTCTCAGGCAATTGAAGAGGCATGTTGAGTTCTTATTTATTGACAGTCTTTGCTCCAGCTTTTCATCCATCAATTACCTTACTGTTATGCTGTCAAAATGACTATGGACATTTTGCTATTGCTTCGAGGATGCTACCTCCTAGCCCCTTCCCAATTTCGTGTTTGAAATATAGCACCTAGTTGGAATATTGCTGCTTCTCACAACAGACTAGCAGATTGAGCGTTAAAGGTTGAGAATTTTGGTGAATTCTACAGTTTTGAAGTTCCTGGTTTTTACATAGCTGAAGCTGAG
The DNA here is from genome assembly GCA_007258455.2 of Sequoia sempervirens. Taxonomy (NCBI): domain Eukaryota; kingdom Viridiplantae; phylum Streptophyta; class Pinopsida; order Cupressales; family Cupressaceae; genus Sequoia; species Sequoia sempervirens. The sequence goes on from VDFB02258632.1 coordinate 24,677, forward strand.
TTTTGTTCATAACTTCTAAAGCGAATTTTATTCTGTTCTGGGTACTTTGGCCATGCATTAGTCAACTGAAGGCGCCATCTTTCACAAAATTTGAGAATTAATTTCCAAGTATTCAATTTTATATTGCAAAGTCGATTTTCCTCAAGGGCCGTACCATTTAATGCTGTCTTGGGATTCGTGCCAAATAAAGTAGAGACTTTGATTGCTGTTTCTGGATTCTATCTTGGGCGCCAGACTTGTAAGGTGCTTTTGCAATTCGTTTCACGCCATTCGGAGAAGAAATAAGTGAGTTATGAGTGTTTTTCTGTTTTCCAGTTTGCTGTTCTAAATTTCCAGAACTCAGGAATTTGCATCAGATTTATCAGTTTCCAGTTTAATCACCATTTCAGTCATTGGAAAGCAAAGAACATTGTTATAATTCATTCTTATATCAATATTTCACTTCTCTATCATTGTAACTCATCTAATTGCAGTCATGTTGAAATTGTAAGGTTTTGATTAGTAGTACTAATCTAACCATTTTTATTGCTGCAACTATTTGATTTGTTTCTCATTAAAGTCCCCTGGATGGTTTACCGCCAGTGTGGTTAAATTGTTTGTAAATCTTGTACCCACTTAAGTGGTGAATCCCCACAGTTCTGTGGATGCCCGCCGCAGCGGATGAATTGCTTATTTTGTAATCTTTTCCCCCCACTGTTTGGTGGTAGCGTGGAATTGTTCTCTCATGGCTGGTTATCCGCCTAATTAGTTCATAATTTCAATTTCTTAAACTCCGTCATATGTTAGCACCTCGCCCTCAGTGGGATCTTGAGTGCACATTCTTGACGTTGAGTAGTTCTTCTATTCAAGTTCAGTTTCTTCAGTTTAAGTTCAGTATCTTCCATTCAAGTTCAGATTTGTATTTGAGGCTAACGCTAATCCAATCATCCATTGCTGGTTATTTTGTGATTTTCCTTCGAAAAAATTGGTTAGCATATTTCAATGTAAAAGGTCAAATGTAAATAAGATGGTTCTTTGAACAAGAACAAAGCTAGGCTTTTCATAAAAAAAGGGGTGGACTATGAGGAAACATTTGCCCCTACTACTAAGATGGTATCCTTTCAACTTGTTATCTCTATTGTTGCTCAATTCAGATGGAAAGTTTATAATGTAAATGAGATGGTTCTTTGAACAAGAACAAAGGTAGGCTTGTCATAAAAAAAAGGGTTGGATTATGAGGAAGCATTTGCCCCTACTACCAAGATGATACCCTTTCAACTTGTAATCTCTATTGTTGCTCAATTCAGATGGAAAGTTCATCAAATGTACATCAAAAGCACCTTCTTGAATAGAGTTATAGAGATGGAGGTGTACATGGTGCAGTCTCAAGGGTTCTAGATTCTAGGAAAATAACCTTAATTTGCAAGTTGGTTAAGTCCTTGTGCAGACTTAAGTAGGCTCCTAGAATCTGGTATAGAAAAATTAATCAACTTCACATTCAAAATGAACCATTATGATCCAAAGCTCTAAATAAAAATAGCTAATGTTGACATTGCAGTATTGATATTATTATGTTGAAGATTTTGCATCAACAACAACAAAGCCAAGTAAATTCAAAAGGTGAAAACAAATCTTTGTTCTATTTATTAAATGACAAATCCCAAGCTCCTACATTATTCTTTAGGTGTATAATTTTGGCAACTTAAGAATGCTATATTTGTACTACAAACTAAACTAAAGCTATTCTAGAAAGGTCTAAAATGTGTAAGAGTAATCCATCATCCACAACTATGGAAGTTGTGATAAAGCTATTCACGATTGGTCAATAAGTCAATGCATCCTCAACTAGTGGGTAGTTTGATTTATCTTACAATCACTCAATTGGACTTATGTTTTGCAATAAGTTGTCTTTCCACATTCATATCCAAGCCTCAAGAAGAAAATTGGCAAACTACAAAACACGTTATTCAATAGGTCAAAGGAACAATCACCTTTGTCATTCTTTATCACCACTTTACCAAATCCATACTATATAGGTATACTCACTCAAATTGGACTAGATCAATTCTAATTTGACTACACGCTGATGCGTGTTTTATGACACAACAAACATTCTAGAATAAAGTGTCAAAGACGCTCCATTCCCTCTTGAAAAACTACCTCGTATGCTAAGACTGCAAGAAAGATCATACGGCAATTCCAATGTTTCAGTTAGGTGTGGATGAGCTCTGTGGTTTGATGTGATTTGCTGGTTATGACAAGGGGACTTATGCTAGGCTTGTTCAATTCACAATGAAGGTCTAGACAATGAAGCTCTATTGTTTGGGTCATGGATCAAACAAACTAAAAAAGGAGATAAGGGTTCAGAAGTTCTAATCTACTCCTAAGAATTCAAGAGACGGTATTGACTTGGTGGAACCAATAACCACGCTTTGCTTCGCCACGCTCAACGACAACTACACAAAGGGGGTGCAATCTTCAAGGGAATGTGCTTATGATTTTCAAGTCATGAATAACTACCATCAAATCGAACAATAATTATCCAGCAGAAGTTAAGCATCCACAAAATAAGCTCAGGCTAACTTCGCATTGAATGAAAATCATCCATTCAAAGAAGTATGAGCAAAAAGTTTCACCATAAATCAATACTTATCAAATCTTGCATTCATCTAACATACATGAAATAAAATCTAAACTATGATGAGGGATAAGAACCATGCCAACTCCAAAATAAGAGAAGCAATCACCATCAAAACAATGCATGCATTACTTATTACTTTGGCAGTCTTACAACAATTGCTTATCTCAACATGTTTTGCAACATGCTCCCATGCTTTACAAATGAGGGGTTGAGCTCAATTTATAGGCTCCCCAATTACAATTCAATGGCCAAGATTAATTCAGGAGATCAACGGTCGAGATTACAAAATGAAACCCTTAATTAGGGTTTGTTACCCCTCGACCAATGAGAAAATTACATTCGAGGACACTTGTCCTTTTTACCAAATATGAACCAACAAATAAAATAGAAAGTTGTTGCATGTTGATTTGGAATGATTTGATTGGTTGGAAGATGACAAGCGCCACCTCAACGTGTTGGATGTCTTCCTTGATCACTTTGATCTTGTTCTTGCGATTTATCCTTTGTGCTTTGATCTTGATGACTTTGGCTTCTTCTTCTCACCTCGCCTTGGAGCACCTATTTAGACTTGAAGTTCTTAAGTCTTTCTTCCCGGATTGCTTTGGAATTCCTTCACGTGCCTTGAATTTGGAGAGGAACTCCCTTGTGCCTTTGCCACAATGGAGGAAATTGGAACTTTCTCCGTGGAGAATTTCCCATACTTAGCCAAATTTTGGCTACTTCAATTTCATTTTGTAACATCTTCAAGATTTGGCCATTTTTGTGCTCAAATGAACTTTGCCGGTGGATTTGTCTTCAATTTTGAATTTGGCTTGTGTAAGTTGGATGTACTTGACGATGTGCCTGCCATTGTCTTCATGATGCCAAATTCTTGGCGGACTTCTTGTTGGTCTTGCCATGTGCAAGGGTGGACTTCCAAGTTTTCTTTCATCTCCCTTCAAGTCGGACTTTACACTTTCTTTGCCATTTTCTCCTTCGAAGATTCGCCTTGTGTAGTCATCCGCCTGCAAGAAACAAGATAAATAAATTTAGATTTTCACTCTCCTAATTTCATTTTCAGGCTTTTATTTTCTCCAAAATGGCTAATTTATTTGATTTTATCTTTATTTTATTTTTAAATTTAGCCATGGCGAAAATTATTCATCAATCCCAATGTTGGATGAAGATTTTCATTTTCTCTCTCCTGAATTCTGGCTTTGAAGTTAAATTTTTAACACTCTCTCTCCTGAAGTCACGGTGAATTTTGTGTCGAATTTATCATTTCAAAGCGAATTTCATACTCTCTTTGCAATTTTCATCTTGGCACGGGCATATTTCATATTTAATTCTCCATTTTAATCTCCCGAAGTCAGAATTCTCACTGATTTGCCATACTCTCTCTCTAGAAGTCGAACTCTTTGAGACTTGTTTTATTTATTTTATCAAGGCAAACTTTCAAGACTTTTGTCATTTATTTTTTTATCCAATCTCCTCTTCATATTGCCCTCTTATCATGGCGGACTTCAAGAAGTATTCTCCAATTTTTATTTTCTTCCATGATAAACTCTCCTTCTTTGTTATTTTTTTTAACCCCTCTCTCTCTAGGCGGATTTCTTACTTCATTTCCTAGCACCTTTCCACATGGCGGACTTTGCAAAGTATTTGCCAATTGACTTTTGAAGGATGGCGGACTTTCCTAAGTCCTTGCCAAATACCTTTATTGAGGTGGGCGCACTTCCTAAACTTTATGCCATGAGGTGTTTGTCAAAATATTTTTCCAAATGTTTTCTAGGCTAGGTGCACTTCCTAAGATGTTTCCTCAAATTACTTTCCAGCTGGCGGACTTTGTCAAAGCCTTTACAAATGACTTTTCAAAGGTGGGCGGAGTTTCCAAAGTTTCTTCAAAAGAACTTTATTAAGGTGGCGGACTTCCCAAGGTCTATGCCATTTCATTTTTAAGGTGGGCGCACTTTAGAAACTCCATGTCATAAGGTGGTCAGACTTTGTCAAATACTTTCACAAATGTTTTTTAGGCTGGGCGCACTTCTCACCTTTATTTCCAAGCACCTCTCCAAGCTGGCTGGACTTTGTCTTATGGCTTACTTTCTTCAGCTTTTGACCAAGGGCGGACTTCATATCAACTCATGCCATTGCTCATTTATACATGACTTCACCTTATTTCTTGCCATTACCTTTTTGCTTATGTATGGACTTTGCTCTATGGCTTGCCACTTCAAGGCGGACTTTGTCATGTGGCCTGCCATTGATCCCTTCTGTCCATGGGCGGACTTCAGCTCTTTCCTTGCTTATTGTTGGGCGGAGTTTGCTTATAGTCAAGCCATTGTTTCCTCTGGCTGAAGCTTTCTGACATTAATTTATCCTTTCTCCATGCTGGTTATGAATCTTGGCCATGCTTCCATGGACTCTTGCCATGAATTGCAGTCATACTTAGACAAATTTGTCATGAATTTCCCAGATTTCTCCATGTATTTCTGTGATTTTTGGACTGATTTTCCAGATTTTTATCAATTTTCTGTGATTTTTTGATCTGGAAGTCTGATTTTTGATGATTTTTCATTGATTTTTTCAAAATTTTCAAACTTAATCAGATTTCACCAAAATTGATTTTTCGTGATTTTCTGTTCGTTTTTTGGGACTTCTGAGTGGATTTTCGAAATTCAGGCACTTTCTAAATATGGAAACCCCGACAAAAATAGAAACTTTTCCCAAAATAGCAACTTTCCAAAAATAGCCCCTAAAAAATAGGAAGTCCGATATGGGCCAAAAAACGCGAAAATGAAGTCCCTAAAAAATAGGGGCCCAGAGGGTCAAAAAATGCGAAAAAGTAGTTGTCGGAACTAGATGAAACGACAGTCGTTCTTCTTTTCGGGCCCTCTGAGTCTGTCTGAGATGTTTAGACATTGATTCTGACTCAAAATCACAACTTGGCTCCGGATGGTGGCTCAAAACTCAAACTCCTCATTGCAAAAAAGACTGGTGATAAGCAATTGCGACGCCAAGGCAAAACCCAAAAGCAAAAACAAGAGGGTCCCCATTTGCAATGGGGCGATGTGTGAAAAGGTCACAACACCCACCTACCACTCAGTATATCTCTACTCTTAGATCTAGAGTGATTTCATGGCAAAGGATGTTATAGCATATTAAGTCGCCTTATCTTCCATCGAAGCATAATATAAAGCATCTATCAATACAAGGTATGAAGTGATGTGGTTGCAAATCTTGGTCAATCTTCCACTACACTAACTCCACTCTTTTCTAATAATAAGGGAGTCCTCAAGTTGGTGAAGAATCGAGTCTATTATGCTAGAACCAAACATATGTAACTTCACCATTAAATCTGTCTTGATTGATAATGAAGATACTTGCCTTTATTAGTGACCTTGAAAGTGCAAATTGCAAACATAATGACTAAGAATCTTTGTAGAGATAAACTGTCCAATTTAGAGATAAGCTTGGACTTTTATCTAGTTTAGTGATTTAGGGTGGATGAGATATAGTATACATTGATAAGACATATGAATTAGTTTCCTATTGGCACATGGCACCCATATTAGGATATTTGGTTACTTTGTCGAGATATTACTCTCATTTGCCTTTGGGTGTTGTTTTACAGATTGCAATCTTGGTTTCTTGTTGTGATCATATTTATTAGGCATAATTAGAATCAATCAATATCACAAGTTTGAAGCTTTGTAATGTTGCAACTCTTTCTTCTTCTCTAATAGCATGTATGCATAACAAGAAATAAATTTAGGCAAATTCATATTTACCCTAGCCAAAAGAAAAAGTAATATGCTTCTCACCCAAATTGTCTAGCATGCTTAATAAACATCAATCTCCCATCCAAATGCCCAACATAATATGTTTAGCTAATCTTCAATTTTTGATCCATCATCTTTTGGAATCAAACTAATATTACAAATCTAGTTTAGTCACTATTGTCAACCAATGATGACTTTCTCAAGAAATCAAAAGGCTATCAAATCCCCTGTAAAGGCCTAAACAAAATGCATACAAAAATCGAACCCAAAAAGACTCTTAACAACATTTTATTATTATCTTTATGCAAACTCGCATATTCAAATGGAAATCGCCAGTCTATTGCAACTTATTGGACATGCCCATCATGCACATCCAACTCCCTTGATGCTCCTAGACCCTCTATAGCATGCTAAACTAAACACCTATAGATCTTAAACACTTTACACAACCTTACTGTCACCTTGCACCATTGAATAGTTCCAAAGGGTTTTTGTGCCCAAAAGAACAAGATGATACCCTGAGGCTTCCATCCCAAGTGCCAATGTGACTGTAGCAACACTGCCTTCTAGAAATTGACTTTTGTTTTTAATTTACCAAAAAGTGTCCCATTTACCCCTTAGCACTTTCTTATAGCCCTATTTCCTGAAATCCACAATCTTAGGTAGTTTTCCCTTAAATGGTAGCAACTAACCGATCAATCTATCCCTCAATTATAGGGGGTTAACCAGCCAATCTACTCCCTCAATGGTGGGTAGTTAACTAGCCAAAACTAAAGATTGTTAACTAGGTCGACCTTTCTCTAATTACATATTTCTAATAGTAAACTCAATTGTTTATTCAACTAACAGACACAACTGTCATATTCCATCTAAAAGACATAAGAGACTACAATCACCTTATTCTATTATTTAGCCCTTGACTTCTGCTAACTAGACACTCACTTCCTATCTAATTCCTGACAAAACACTCACTAAATGTTGTTGATTAAAAGAAAGGGGACTTTACAAATCTCCCCTTCCCAAATTGCTTTCCCACAAGCAATGCAATGCTAGATGTTGAAATATTTTGAGCCTCTCCCAAGTAGCATTGTACGCAAATAGATTGATCCAACAGACCAAGTACTCTATGACAATCGTGTCCCTTATTTTATCCTCTTGTATGTCACTGATGGCATCTAGAACCAATGTAAGTTTTCCATTCTGGTCATCAACATGTTCTTTCCTCATGAAGAACCCAACTACTCAAACAAAATCACCTTTCATCTGTCCAAGGTCCATGCTAGAATTCAAGCTTCTTTCATAGTCATAAATGATAGTCTATTTGAACTATTGCAGTTAATCTTGAAGGGAGGTCAACCTTGACCTCACTGCTGCACAATAATTGGGAAAAATTGAAGCGTTTGAATTAGGAAACCAATAAATATGTGCAAAAATATTCATCAATTGGACTTGATGAGCAACCCAAATCTGAACAAAGAAACTATTAAAAATGTATCAAAGTTCCACTAAATATGCCTTCAATCTATAAAAAAATTTCACCAATTTCCAACAGGTCACACAAAGTGTTGATTAGTGGTAGACAAGCACCAACGATTGCCTCATACAAGTAGTGTGTATAGGACCACCTTTGCAAATCCCTCAATCTTATGTATTGATCCAGTGGTCCTAAATTTTCCTTTTTGTTTGGAGTGACTATGTGCATTCCTTTTCGCAACCATTATAGTAATCCTTAGTGACCTCTGAATCTGTCATACAATCTATAATGACAATATTCAATATAAAGTTGCTGCCATACAGATGCTAAATATCCTATTCTAGATCAGCAAGGTCACTTTCTTCTTTCTATAGCTACCTCAATGTTTACAAATACATGCCCCAGTCAGTGAGAATCATTTTTGTAAAGTGAATGATCCCCACTACTTGCAGATCAATGTTAAACTCCTTAAAAACAACTACCTAAACTCTAAGTTGATCCAAAAGAGTTCCTCCAACTAACCCTAGCCCAATTATCCCTACAGCCAATGCTGTCCTTGAAAGATAGAACCATAAGCGGACAGCTCTCGATGCCTTAATTAAATCTCTCTCTTCACAACTACCTTGATATTGTAATAAAAGTAACCTTGGGCAATAGCCCAAATGTTAATGTTGGCCTTTGCCAGTGCATCAATGTTCCACAGGGACGCATTCCCCCCCCCCAAAAAAAACTCAGCGTTTCCTAGACGGGGACGTCTCGGAGACTTGGGGGGGCACCAGCCCACCGCCAGAGCCACCATCCCACCACCAATGTCGCTATCTCCTAGACGCCGCTAGGACTTCAAGGATGTTGGGGTGTCCTCAAGACATCTAGGGGACTCCTAGTTGTCTCCAAGGTGTATAATTCGTATACTTATACATCTTTGCATAACTATTTTTTCAAGAACTATATGTATTTCAACACCCTGCCACGCCCCACCGCTGTCCCCCTGCTGTCCCCCTGCCGCCCCTAAACTTAAACCCCTTCTCCCCGTGTCCCTTGCCATCCCCACCCTCGAAACCCCATGGAACACTGCAATGCATTAAAAATATTAGCACTAACTCCAAGTGTACTTGCCATGCATTGCCCAACAGCTATTAAAATGCTACAAGTGTGAGTAATCTCTACCTGAGAAATGTGCCCAGCCTCCAAAGCTTGTTTGGACCTCTTTCAATATACCTCTACAATGGCATTAACCTCTTTTTTCTAGCACTACAAAGTATACAAAATGCTCACTACTTGCCTAGGAAATCATGATAACATTGGCACCAACATCGTTGATTGAACCAAAAATTGCATTTGTTGTGCCAGTAATACCATCCATTCCCATTCTTTCAATATTAACCATAGTTGCACATTGACACGTCTCCCCCATCCCAGAAACTTGTCGGAGACGTCCTTGCTTGCAAGAGACATCTCACCAACATTTCCTTAATTTTTCTTTTAAAAAAAAAACTAAAAAGCCCTACATTTCAACAAATATCCATATGAAAAGAAAAAAATATGAATCAACATTTATGAATTTCAATATGTAATATCAAATATGTATTATGAACTCTTTGACATTTGTGTGTTTAAACTTTAAATTTAATGTTAAACTTTACCAGCGTTCATGTTTTGAAAGTTCAATGCCATAATATTTTCAGTTTTAATGTAAGAAATTTATAAATTATTAAATTAGATTAAAAAAAAATGGCATCTCCAAGTACCCCCCGTCTCCTATTTTTCAAAAATATAAGTACTGCTACTGGTACCAGCCTCCCATACCAGAACCAGTACCAGTACCGGTCTCCTGGCAACTATGATATTAACAAATGCCAAATTGTCAATGGTAGCAAAACCTTTTGCAGCCAAGTCTGGACCCAGCTGAAGGCTCTCTGCCTCCCTAACAGTAGTTTGACATAAAGTTGTCCCAGGAGATGAATGATTGAAAACATTTCTTATCATAATAGGAATATTGTACTTCATAACTAGAATTATTGTCCAAGGGTGCAAGATATCTGCCTCAAAATATGACATTTCCCATGCTTCCTAGTAGAATAGTGCCTTCAAAATCACAGCCTCACCAACTTTTCTAGGATCTGCACTATACACCAACAAAATCAATCCACATTGTCACACATCCAACTTTGGACAGAGTGCCCATTATTGGAGCAGAGAAGTCACTTCCATCTTTCTTCAATGTTATTTGAAGATTATCTTTAGTTCTAGCAATAAAACATGTTGCAACAATAGTCTCAGCATTCCACAAACATCTTTGCTGCTTCTGTGTTTGGTTCCAGAAACTGCTTTCCTAAATACCCAGTTGAAAGAAAAGCTTCTCCCATTGCTTCCCACGAAAAGTATCATCTTATATATTGCTTTCAAGGTGTGATTTATGTTTCTGCTCTTGGTGATAGTGGTTGTTTCTAGGTCCCCCATCCAACTTTACCTTTTCCTTATTTTCAACATTTTCCTTGCTATGCTTTTCAGCTAAAGCATGTCCTAACTCAGCTTCCTTAGTTTCTGCCATGTACATTTCTTCTACCATAGGCTTCCAAAGGCATACACGTGCATTTATGGACCAATTAGAAACCTGAGTTCTAGTCAGTCCTGCCTGCCTTGCTAACATATTTTATCGGGATCTTAGAGATACAAATGAACAAAATGCTAGCCTCAAACAACCAAGCTTGTAAGACAAAACCTGATCATTCTGGCAAACCTCTCTGCAGTCTCTATACATGTTGTTGAACCATACCTAGTTGTTGACAAGCCCATTGCTGTTGCAGCTGCTGATGTATGAAAAGCAGATGAGAGATTTGACTTTTTGTGACTTACTTGGGCTAGTGAACCTATCTGATCTGAGCTCTAAACTTCTATCAACTAGCACTTATCTCATTCCAAAGTGCATGGTGGGACTCTTGTATTTTTTTTGTAGCATATGTTCCCATCTTGAATGCTCGCTTTATAATGGAATATTGTCAAGCTGGTGCAACATTTTTTAATCACTAATATCTTCCATATTTTATGAGGTGTAATCCAACAGGCAATCAAAGTGTTTACTTCCCATTGATGACATGTAAATTTTTGAAAGATTGTAGCCTGAGATGTAGCTCTACCTGCTGGTTCAGCAGCACTGCGATTACTGTAACCTGAAACCTTATAATGAAGATTATCAATGGAATAAGAACCAATTGAGGCACCCTTCACAAATCAGTGCCCATCAATATAGCTACTTTGTAAGCCAATCTCATATGGAAATGGCTTCATCTTTTCAAGTCTTGCAATCTTCACCAATGTTTCTTGAACAACGCTAGACATCATTGGAGTATCTCTTTCAAATATTTGATCTTGGCATTCAAAATGCAGTACTGATTTCTTATTGTGTTCATTTAGAAAGACACCTCCCTGGTGAGAGAACTCATTGACATTGCAAGAGTACCTCCAAGAAATTGTCAAAAGTTATGGTAGCCCTGAAGTCTTTTGACTTCCCTTGGTACATTATAAGCAGTGTGTCTAACTCCTCTGCGGTAGCTGTCTTAGAATGGGCCCTGTTTGACTAAGCATTGATCATTCTGTGAAACTATGCTTCCCTCTCTTTGTAATATTCTAGTAGAAACTTTGCATGTTCCTCTGGAGCCGCAACATATTTGCTAATAGCTTGGTCATTCTATCTTGGCCCCTCTGAATTCCTGTCAGGGTATCTTGAAATAAATCTTCCCTTTCATCTTTTGTCATCTTTCTCTCTTTATCTTCCAGTGCAATTTTAGACTTCATTTGTCCCTAAGTTGACTTCTGACTTCTCTGTCACTCACTGACATGTAGTACAGATGTCAGGATTTCATTTTGGTTTTTTCCCTCTCTTTTTTCACCGCTTGATAATATCACAGCTTTGCTACCACTGTAAGGCCTAAACTAAATGCATATAGAAATCAAACCTGGAAAGACTCTAATAACAGAATTTTGTTCTTTATTATTATCTTTACGCAAATGCATACATTCAAATGGAAATCACTAGTCAATTACAACTCGCTAAACACACTCAACGTGCACATAGGACCCCCTTGATGCTCCTAGACCCTCTTTAACATAATAAATTGAATGCATATTGATCTTGAGCACTTTACACAACCCTGTTGTATCCCTACACCATAGACTGTTTCCAAAGGGTTTTAATCCCTAAGAACAAGATGGTACACCTAAGGTTTCCATTCCAAGCACCAAAGCTGTTGTAGTGGCGTCACCTTCCAGAATCTAACTTTTTGTTTTTTATTTTCAGAAAGTGTCATTCTCTTTACCCCTCAGTGTTTCCTTATACTCCCTATTTCATGCGACCCGTGATCATAGACAGTTATCCCTTAAACCATGGCAGCTAATTGATCAGTCTATCCCTGAATTGCAAGTGGTTAACTAACCAGTCTACTCCCTTAATAGCAAATGGATAACTTGCCAAAACTGAACAATATCAACTGGGTAGAATGAAAGGGTCAACCTCTTTCTAACTGCAGACTCGGCTGTTAATTCAATTGACAGACACAGCAACCCTAATTCCCATTTCAACTGCCTTAGTCTAACTAAAAGACAAAAAACTACTATCACCTTATTCTATAATTCATCCCTATACTTCTGCTGACAGGACACTGATTTCCTATCTCACTGCTAACAGAAAACTCACTCGGCATTGCAAATTAAAAGAAACGGGATACTTCTATGTTTTATTTTGTCAAATCATTTGGAATCTCATCACTATTTTGTCCAGTCCAGTCCCATGCTGACATACAAAAATCCTAGAAACAAAGCGCTATATTTTCACACTAATGTTTGCCTCCATTAGACCAAATAGACATACAAAAATGAAAAACCCATTCTTTAATTATGCTTCTTAATCTAGAATTTTTCAGCATTTATCTCTTAGCATTCCAAATGACCAACCTTCAAAAGTACTCCAAAAAGTTTTGAAATGTTGTATTGAGACTTATTCTAAGAAACACCATCCGTGTGTACAAATTTGCTGCAAGATAGGCTAGGTTGCAATTTAGAGACAAGCCACAAGAAACAAAAAGTACATTGTACCTTTCAGCTTGGAAGCCCAGGCTCTTAACTTCTAGCTCCTCAGCAAATGCTTCTTCTTCTGCTTTCCTATCCCTCCCAGAAGTTGCTAAATCGGATAAATCTGTTGCATTCTGCAAACCAGATCTATGGAAGCATAAAGAACAACATTTGCAAATACGGGACAGATGATAAGCCACTACTTTTTGCAATTACATTAATTAAAAATTATCATTAAATGACACTACAGTTAACCTGAATTAGAATGTCAAACAAGCGGACAAGTTCCTCTGGCTTTGTCATTTTTTCACCCTTATCTTCACGCAAGCCCTGTTGTTGACGACTAAGCTTACTTTTTGCAAGACTCACAAGTAGCTGATTGCGCTCCATAGTGCGTTGAATTATGACACATCCAACAGCCTTATCAAGGCCAGTGAGATCCACCTTCACATCTTCGGTATTACCTGCAGTGACCTACAAACCATGAAATTTAATAATGGAGAGCAAGTGAATGAGGGTTTGTCAATGCATTTGACCAGCATCTCAACTTGTAAAAAAACATGGCAAAAGAACAGTTATATTGTTCCATAAAACCATGGTTATAGCTTGATTTGCCTAAAATTACTATAATATGGAACTAGCAAACAGAGGTTAGCATGCTGAAACTTACAAGATCATCCCAAATGTTTCGTCTAGCATCGTGATATGCTGAAAAGATTTTATCAAAAACAGCAAGCCTTTTTTCTGCTGTTAGAGAATTCGATGAAGAATCATAAAGTTCCTTTTCTAATTCTTGAGCTGCTTAAAGACAAATAATAAACAAAAAACAAATAAGCACAATCAATACATGTATTGAATATGTATAAAATAATATTATATTATATATATAGAGAGAGAGAGAGTGAAAAAGATTTCCAATCCCTGATTGGTGTTATTGATCAATGCTTTTCAATAACAAGGTTTTTACATTGTTAAAAAAAAATTGATGCAAACAAGTATATTCATAATTGATAGCAAAGTGAATTGAAAGGTTTCCTAGGCTACTGCAGATGCCATGAAATAAATATGAGCACCTTACCACAGAATGTTATTCCAGAAAGATCAGTGTTTCTTTTAGGTATATTACTTGTACAATACAGCCAATTTCTTACAAATGTAAAAACAACTACAAGCTACAAGTTATCCTATAAACCCAATACATAGCAAACCTTGTAAACAACAAGCTAGATTAACAACTTGAGAATACACATAACCCAAAGCTTCATTTTGTAGCATATGTATTACTATATGAATTACTTTACGCAAAAGGGCTCAATTTTTTCTTTAAAAAATAATTATAAACCACGATTTGGCGTTTTGGCTCTATATTAGAATTCTTTAGAATAAGTTAAGCTCAATTCCAATGGTAAACGAAGTTCAGATGTCAAATATAATACACCATAAGGATTGACAAAATATGAGTTAAGCTCAATTCTAATGGTAAACGAAGTTCAGATGTCAAATATAATACATCATATTGAGTTCATTTTTTCGTTTTATTAAGAGTAGAGATCTGCAAACTGATTTTTTTTTGCATGGGGGATTAATTTCCTTGCAACAGATAAGGATTGACAAACTCAGCAAGACTGGCAATGAGATTGAAACAGTTCCAGGACAAAAAATTATGATTTAACAAATCTAACCAAAGTGATTAATCTGCAAAGGGGGTTCATTTTCAGCAGTTCCATGAAAGGAAAACATGACAGACTAAAGGCAGCAATGAGTTGTTTTCATTTCCCTACAATAGGTAGGGATGGGAAAACCCGGTCCAGGTTTTCTAGGATTGCAGGTTTGATGTCCAACTGAACGTTCATGAGAGCAGTGCATTCAGCAAAAAGAAACAAGATCACCATCACACATAGATGAAGGGAGGAAGGTCAAAGGTATCTTTATATACAATCTATGTCACAAGGTTCGAATTCGAATTCGAATTCAACAACAATAAAATTCAGATGAAATTTGATAAAGGTAAAATCGAAAAAAAATTTGACATTAAATTCGCCTTATATAATTTTATTTTTTTAATATAAATAATTTATCTATAAAATATCAAAATAGTTTATACAGAGTAAATTAAAATTATTTAAAATAATATATAATAAATTTAAATAAATTAGAATAAGTTTAAAATTTTGACTTAAATATTTAAATTTTATATATTAAATATTAATAATATAAAATATAAATTAAATATTTTAAAATATTAAATTTTAATTTATAAAATATTCACATTAAAAAATAAAATTCAATAAAACAATAAAAGAAAATAATATTAAATTTAAATATATGGCATGTTTCGTAAAGAGACTTTTGCCTAACATGAATTCATGCCACTAAACAGCTCACCTGCGACTCATTGTGTTCATTATCTCCTCGCAAATCCCTTTTTTCATATTTTTCATCAATTAAAAACGTTCCTTTGAAAACGTTATATTCCACCCACATAGAGACATTGGGTTTCCTTAGGATAATAGTTTTTTGTAATTTACATCTGGTAAATTATAATGCTGCGATAGGACTGTAATTCAGAGTCTACTTATAGAGTAATATGATGGGGTAAACAGTTTATCATACATGTATCTATTTCGTTAAAAACAAATTATGCAAGCACCGTGAAGAAACGATATATGGTGATGTCAGACGAGATCCTGGAAAAATACCCAAAACTGACAGTGGAAGGGGCCCCAACAGTTTGACAGAGGCTGGAGATCGTAACAAAGTCGTGACAACATAGCAATAGAAGCCTCAGAGAAATGCATAAAGGAGTGGTGCCGCCCGTCCTCAGACATCACCCATTAAAAAAAAAGCGCTTTATGATTTTTTTATTAAAAATCTGAAACTGTACGAATTTCATCCGAATTTAAACGAATTTCATTTTTTTTTTATAAATTCGATGAATTTTGAATTTCCAGCTGAAAATTCGGCGAATGCTGGGACACAGTATACAATTAACTATGCTACTGATTCTTCAGGGTATTTGGCCAGATCCAAAACTGGTACACCAGGCGATTTGGCCAAGGTGTGGCCAATCCACTGAACCCACCGGTAACCCACCCAGGAAATATCATTTTTTGGATTTCTAATTTTTTAAATCATTTTTAGACATGATAAGAAAGACTAAAACAGGATCCCTAAATCTTAAAGTGACTTGTAAAGCATTTGAAACACTAAAACAAACTCATTTTACCTCATTGTGAGTGCAAAAGACAAAAACCATTCATTCTTGCTTGCCATTACACAAATAGAGCTGAAGATTGTTCATTTAAGGTTCCAAAGTGATTAGATTGCTATTCCTATGCATGTGCAAGAGCCTTTTCGCTGCCAAAGAGATTATAGAGGAAGATTATTGGAAAAGAGGTAAGTTCTTTTGGTTTTTCTTTCTTCTTTTTTGTTTTACAAGTGAACTATCTTGTTTTTTTTTCATCCTTCTATGAATCTATGTTTAATACATATATTGTTTTCATTTGTTTCGAATATATTGTTTACCTAAATTGTTGCCATAAGGATTATAATGGTATCCATTTCTAGCTCTATGGGCCAACCCTGCTTCAAAACATACCCAAATTCTTCACTTTAGAATAATGTTAAAATAATATAGTAGGTTCTAGTTTGCCAGGTATGTTGAGTTTGCAATGGGTGTGATGTTAAGCACACAATCTCGTATAATCAGGAGAAAGGCCATTTCTTAGACAAGGCCAAAGCTTGTGTATCCCATCAGCTCAAGTGATAGAATATATTAAAGAGCAAGACCAAGCAGATGAAGCAAAAGGGCATAAAACAAACCATCCTTTAACAAAAAAAGGATCTTGAGGAATGAACCCCCCCCTCTTCCGCAATCTAATCTTGAAGTTCTGATAAAGAGCTACCTGTTTTTTGCCACACCTCAAATGACTAACGAGACTGTTGGGAATTGCATTTTAAAATGTGTCCCAAGAGATTGTCAATCAACGCATTGCAAGATGCATTTATGCAAATGGATCGTCTTTCAATATTGTTTGCTCACCATGTTGACAAGAAACGGTAAGCAAAATTAATGAGGCTCCAAAAGGGTGCAAGGGACTCGAGTTATGAGAAGGTGTATAGCACCTTATTGGAAAACTGATTTGAAGGTGTAATTATCTATATATGCTTCAGTATTTTGAAGATTTCATTATTGTGTGATTTATGCAATGTTATTTAGTATTAGGACATAATCATTTGTACTTGAATGTCTTCATTTTTAAACCCTAAAACATAATTGAAAACCTAAAATACTCCATCATTTTATGACAACGCATATGTTTGTAGCAACTATTGTATTCAAGGTATTTGTTGGTGCTTTACCAAAAATATGCTAAAACTTGAAGGGTTTGGAGGACTCTTAGAGATTGATTACAAGCAATAAAATTATATAGAGTGGCAAGCACCATTAAGGTCTATGTGGTCTCAAAGCCTTTAATTTAGGCTTGGCAATGGAGGCTTCACCCCTCAACATTGCTATGTATCGTGATAGGAAGTGTGAGAAGGAGGTTGCCCCTCAACCTCACTAGGTGCACTGCCCACAAACCCCTATGAGGGATTTTACCCCTAGACCCCACACTAGTTTTTAAAAGCAAAAAATAAAAATCATTTTGGGTCAAGCTGGATGGGAAAGCAATATTTTTGTTCTTTGACTTTTTCCCAATTAAAATCCAAGTAATTGAATTACATTTATACTTTTGGTTTGTCGCGTCAATCCCTATCCTAAGTAATGCTCCTATGGCGAAAGTAGCACTTGCAAACTTGTCTAAGCTAGTGATGTTGGGTAGAGTGATACAAGCTCCTCTCTACCATGTTCATGACTTTGTCATATGATTTTTATTTTTGATGCCATGCATACCATAATCTATGAGTTTTGTACTCATTTCATCATTGTGTACTTGTGTATGTCATCCAAATAGCTTCTTATTGATATGTTAATTATGTCTTTAAATTGGATTTATTTAAGGATGCATAGTAAAAGCTTTAAATCCTTAAAAAAACTCTACATTTCATGATTTTTTGCATATATATATATATAGTTGAACTTGTACCCAAGGGAAAAAAATGTCATATTGGCATAACAAAACCTCAAACCCTTATACGTTCTCATACTAGTACCAACAACTTATTTGTAAAATAAGAAAATGATACCAAAACCAACTACGAGCATGTTTAAACTTTCCAAATTTTCCACATTACAATACAGTTTACAGAATTTTAATTTTTTAAACACGCTATATTAAAAAAACTACATTTGTCTCCCCATTAATGGGGTAATCTTCAAGGAGTAAGTTGAAAATATTACACAGGTAATTGGTAAAATATTCGATGTATTAACAATGAGCAATGTGCACAATAAATAATTTACAAGATGTACAAGGATAAGACCTAACACGATCTTATCTCAAGAAAAAGCAGGAAGTTTCTAAAAGAAACTTCAGATAAGATCTCAAACAACAGAGACGATCTTATCTAGATATTTTACAATATTTTACATAGTTGAGCATTAATAAATAAATAAAGAATATTATTTTAATACCCTCCCTTAATGCTCAATCTATCAACTACACCAAGACGCCCCCTGAATTTTACAAACTTATCTGGACTAAGCGACTTGGTGAGAATGTCTGTTGTCTGGTCCTCTGTCGGAACATACAGCAACTGAACTGATCCGTCTTCAACCAGCTTCTGAATGAAATGACAATGAGTTTCCATATGCTTGGTTCTTTCATGGAAGATCGGATTCTTGGCAAGTTTGAGAACTCCCAGATTATCACAAAACAAGGGAGTCGGTCCTACTTGAGATATTTGCATATCCGCAAGAATCTGGCAAAGCCAAACTGCCTCACATGCTGCTTTTACTGCTCCCCAATATTCTGCTTCTGTCGAGGAGAGAGCCACTGCCTGCTGCTTCTTACTAGTCCATGTGACTGCACCGGATCCCAAACTGAACACATACCCCGATGTTGATTTCCTGTCATCAACTGAACCTGCCCAATTTGAATCTATGAACCCACTGAGTTTAGGATCGTGACTCTGAGTGTACAAGAGTCCAAAATCAGTAGTGCCCTTCACATAACGCAACACACGCTTCACTGCTACCCAATGATCAACCTTGGGGGTTGTCATGAAGCATGATATGTAGCTCACTGCAAAACTCAAGTCAGGTCTAGTGGTAGCGAGATAGATGAGGCTGCCCACTAGTTGCCTGAACAATGTTTCATCTACCACAGGTGAATCGGACTTAGCTGACAACTTAAGCCCTTTTTCCATGGGTGTGGAGGCAAGTTTGCAATCCTGCATTCGGAACTTATCCAGAAGACTTCGAGCCTATGTTCCACCGGCATCGGGGACGCAGGGACGCAGGGATGGGGGGACAAAGGGGCCTCAATTTCGGGACGGCGGGGGGACGGCGACGGAGGGGCTGGGAGGGGGGACGAGGTGTACATACTATATACTATACATATGGTACTTAAAATGCTAGTTATGAAAAGATGTATAAGATTATTAAGAAGTAAAATAGCAAAATTGAAATACTAAATTAGTACTTGAACATTGAACATTGAATATTGAAGTTTTCAATATTGAATTACTAATTAGAAATTAGAATAGTAATACTCAATACTACAATGTAACAATTGTTGAATTGGCAAATGGAAGATTTCTATTATATTATATCAAAAATATCTGATTATAAAGATGATTACAATGAGTAGCATGATTATATGATATCAAAACAAGTACAAAATCAAAATGTCAAAATGACAAAATGTAGTGAAGGAGGCAGAGGCCTCTAATCATCCCTCGGGAGGTCGGCAAACTCCTCATCACTGGAACCACTGGACTCCTCAAGGTCAAGATCCGCCAAAGGAACACCAACCAACCCTATATCTGAAGCATCCTCATCCTCATCAATCTGTGATGGCTCCTCTGGCTCTACATCCCATCGTGTTGCTGGGCTCTCCTTGTACACACGTGTCCTGCGGTCAGTGATACGCAAGGCACTATGTACAGCCACTAGCTTCTCTGCTCTCTTAGAGGTAAGTCTATTCCTCTTAAGAGAGTGGATGAAGCTATAAGTAGACCAGTTCCTCTCAGAAGCTGAAGAACTAGAAACCTGGGACAGCAAACGAATGGCTAGTGTGGTAGTCAGTGATTTCGGTCCATGACAAGTCCACCACAAAATCGGATCCTCCTGTGCCATAGTTCTTATGTCCGCCTTTGCTACAGCCTTATAACCCCTAAGAGTAGCAAATTTCGTCCACTCAGTGCGAATGTTGCCAGCAGCTTCAGCATCATACATCCTATCAATGCATCTGAAGAACCCTTCCTTCACCTCATCATCCTAAATTGGTGTAACTCTGCCAGGCCTAAGCATGTACCACTTTGGATTCAATGCATAAGCAGCCATGTGCAAGGGAGTGTTTAGGCTGTCCCATCTACGCTGAATAATAGGTTGAATGTAAACATTGTAGAATGCTAAAGTGGGGTCCTTCTCTCGCACAACTGCCCTCATCTGACCAAGCATAGAATCAATGCACTCATACACCTCCCCAAGGTTAGGTGCATCCCCATCCCCATATCTGATGACCTGTACAACTAGTGTAATGATGGTGACAATATATTTTGCATCATGCCAAAATGCATCACTCTTCACTATCTCCTTCACCCTCTTCCCCTGCTCTGTCCTGGCCCCATCCCAACGATTCCATTCTTGTGTCATAACCATGAGTTGCAGTGGCTCTTGCAACTCAAGCATTCTCTCCAAAAGAATGAAATAGGATGCATATCTGGTCTCAACTGGTTTCAAGAACTCCTTCGCGAAGCTCTTGAAGATGGCATGTGAAGTGTGGTGGTTGCAGATATACATCTGCACATCTCTAGCATTGCTGACCACTCCTCTAATCCACTCAATCTTCCCCATGTCCTTGAGTGCATTGTTCATGGCATGCACACAACATGGAGTCCACCAAATGTGTCTGTATGATGCCTCTATAAGCCTCCCTGCAGCTCTGCACACATGTGTTGCATCTGTCACTACTTGGACCACATTTTGTGGCCCAATCTCCTCAATAGCTGCCCGAAGGATCTCAAACTGAAAATCAGCATCTTTTCGATGCCCTGAACAATCAACCGCCCTGAGAAAGAATGGCCCCTCTGAGCATGTAACTATAACATTGATGAGTGGACAATGCCTAATGTCCGTCCACCCATCCATAACTATGCTACATCCAGACTCCTCCCAACATGCCCTCATCGTCTCCATCAATGAATTGATCTTGGCATAGTTGTTATCCCAGATCGTGGTCCTCAATTTGTGCTCACCTGGTGGCACATATGATGGTCCTCCCTTCGCCACCATCGACATCATCTCCTTATAATAAGGAGATCGAGCTACATGGAATGGGATTCCATTGGCAAAAAAGAACCTGCCAATGGAATCATCTATCTGATCCCTCAGGTGCACATTAAATAAATCAGCTATGGGGTTAGGCTGACTTTGCATCTTGCGTTTCCCCTTGCCCTGTTGTGATTCAGCCATAGTGCTATAAGTGGATGACGGTCCTGAGGCTGACCCTGACAATGTTCCTGCTCTCTGATGCAATGTAGGAGTAGAAATATGTGGCTGCGTCTGCATTTGCTGCTCCTGAATCTGCTGAATAGTCTGAATATGTTGCCTACCAGACAAGGTAGTAGGCATTGGAACTGCCACGTCATCTGGAACACCCCAAAGCTTGTTGAACTCAATTCTGTATTTCAAATTTTTAGCTTTCTTCAAAAAATCGCATGCTCCCACACCCTTTCCTGGCCAAAAGAGGAAGTGTGCATTAACTCTGGTGATGCTCCCAAACCAATCATCACCACAAATGTTGCATTGCCATTTCCTCGTACCACCAGTTGATGACGTTGGGGCTGTTATTCTTGTTGCAAACTGTTTGAGAGGAGATTTGGGATCATAAGGACCCCTAGCCCACTTTGCCAAAAGCTGGGAAGGGCAATCAGTAGAAACTGGTGCACTAGCTATGGAACTAGTATGCCCTTCTGGATTTGACCCATGCTCACCCCCCTCATTGTGCTCATCCTCATGCTCAGGTTCATATTCTGATTGGCTTGCACTATGAGAATCAGTTTCCATCTCATCCTCACTCATTTCATGACTATGGGAGCTCATTTTGACACTGCATTTCACAAAATGAAAAAAAATTCAATAAACACATAGTTTCAGCCTATGCCCTACTTTAAAATTAAAAAATAAAACTCTATATTTTAAATTTTTCAACAAATTTTATATTGCAAAACAAAATCTAAGATTCTAAATTAATTTAGAAATTAGAAAATGGAACAACAAGAATTTAGAAATGAAATAAGAAAAATTAAAAAATGAAACAACAAGAAATGAAAGAACATTGAAAATCAGAAAATAAAATAAAAAATAAGTTAAAAACCCTACCTTTTGCTTGAAAAATCTCTTCAACAAGGTGAAGAATCTTCCTCCTCTTCTTCTTCTTGCTCCTTGACACTCCTTTTTCACTTGCAATCACTCCTTTCACTCCTCCAATCACTCTTTCCTCAGCCTTCACTCTTCTTCTTCTTGCTGTAGCAAACAAGTAGAAATGCAAATGTGAATAAAAATGAAGATTAGAGGGCCTTTTGAAGGCATGTAAGAGTTTAGATGGGCCCCACATGCCCTTAGGGTTCAAATAGAACCAATAAAATATAAAAAAAATGTTTTAATTTTGTTTTTGTTTGCCTTTTGGCTACACACACTGATCGAGGCGCCCAGGCCAGGCGCTCAGTCTGACGCCTGGGCATCCCTTGGGCATCTCGAGGACGCCCGGGCGTCTCCCGTGGCGGACAGCCAAAAGGCAAACAAAAAAAAAATGGAGACGCCTGGGCATCTCCGATGGTGAGCCAAGAAACGGTGGCACCACCGGAGACCTAGGAATGTCGTCCCCACACATCCCCATTCTAGAGACGCTAGGGCCTAGAGGGGGGGGCGCGTCCCCGGGGTTCACTGCTTCGAGCATACTTGGACTGGGAGATAAAAATGTTGCTCTCTGTCCACCAAACCTCAACACCTACACAATAATGTAGGAGGCCCAAGTCTCTCGTGTCAAAAGTTTTGCACAAATCTTGTCTGATCTCAACGATCAAATGTGTCGAACCGCCAGTAATGATCAAGTCATCCACATAGACAACAACAATCAAGATCTCATTACCAGTATTCTTGACATACAGGTTCGAGTCAGATGGACTCCTCTAAAAGCCACGATCTGTGAGGTACTTGTCAATTTTTATGTACCAAGCCCGAGGAGCCTACTTCAGGCCGTAGAGTGCTTTGACCAATCTGCACACCTTTTGTTCTTGACCAGCAACTTTGAAACCTGGAGGCTACGTCATGTATACTTCCTCCTTCAACTCACCGTTGAGGAAAGCACTCTTCACATCCATCTAATGGATCTTCCAACCAAATTGGGCTGCTAAGGCAAGGACGAGCTGTATGGTACTCATTTTGGCTGTAGGAGCAAAGGTCTCCTCATAGTCAATGCCTCTTTCTATGAGAACCCCCGTGCAACCAGACGAGCTTTGTATTTGTCAAGGGTTCCGTCAGCTTTGTACTTCACCTTGTATGCCCATTTGCAACTAATGGGCTTCTTCCCTGGACGAAGATCAGAAAGGACCCAAGTGTGATTCTTCTAAAGACTCTGGTATTCAGACTCCATCGCCTTTTCCCACTCAGGTATCCCTTTTGCCTCTAAATAGGTCTAAGGCTCATAAACACTGTGGATTTTGGCCATGAGAGCAAAATTCACTATAGACTGTTGTTTGCTCTTGTTTCTGGAGGATCTACCCTCAATGAGCTCATCAGCACGAAGATCATTAATAGTCTTAGCCCACCATTTCGGCCAGAGAGTAGAAGTGCCAACATCAGAGGTAACATGAGGAGCCGGATCTGGTTGTGGATCTGGAACAGGTTCAGCAGGGGAATTTTCATTATCATCTGGAGGAAACTCAGGTTGAGCATCATCAAAGACTAGGTCTTCGTCATCCCTCCCATCAGGTGAACCTAACGGAAGTCGGACACCCATATCAGGAGCCAACAGGGGCTGATCCTCTGAATGCTGAACAGGTGAGGAAAAGTGAAATGGACCTCATTCCTCATCAAAGACATCTCAACTGAAGATAAGACGATCAGTGTCTATATCAATCAACTTGTATGCCTTGTGGTTGTCACTATACCCTGTGAACATTAGTTTCTGGCTCTTGGAATCCAGCTTAGAGTGCTTGGCCTCTGGAATCCAAACATATGCAAGAGAGCCGAAAACCTTCAAATGACTGATCCTGGGTTTGCGACCAGTCCAAACTTCCTTAGGAGTCTTCCCCTTAACAACATGAGTAGGTGACCAATTAAGGAGATAGACTGAAGTATTGACTGCTTCTACCCAAAACTTGGTAGGAACACTCCTATGTTGCAACATGGAGCGAGCCATCTCAACAATCATACGATTGCACCGCTCTACAACACCGTTTTGCTGAGGAGTGTAGGGTGTGGTCAACTGACGTTTTATCCCATGAGTATTACAGAAGTTGGAGAATGCACTAGAACAGAATTCCCCCCCATTATCGACCTACGAGTTATGATACAAGAACTGGACTCTTTTTCTACCAAGGCCTTCACTTCTGAAATACATTAAAAACTTTTGATTTCTGCTTAAGAAAGTACACCCACATTTTCCTACTATAATCATCAACAAAGAGTAGAAAGTACTTGCAACCAATTACAGAAGAAGTAGACATAGGACCACAAATATCAGCATGAACTAATTGAAGTACCTTAGAAGCTCACCAAGAGTCGCCATCCTTGAACGATGTGCGATGCTGCTTCCCGGCCTGACAAGCACCACAAACGCCCTGATGCTGAGTCTGAATGTCAGGTAAGCCATCTACAAGTCCCTCCTGAGCAAGCTGAGAGAGATAGTGCACATTCAAGTGCCCGTACCGCTAGTGCCAAAGAATGGTGACAGCTGAATTTCTGGCTGCCAAGGCTAACTCCGGAGAATCACCTGTGTCCACAAGCCTATAAAGGCCATGATCCTCTATCCCAACGGCCACCGTTGTGCGAGTCTCGCAATCTACAATCGAAGATTTGTGCGAGCTAAACACCACATCCATCTGAGGAGAATGTCGCATTATCTGACTAACTGAGAGAAGATTGAGCTCCATATCAAGTACATAATACAAATTGAGGAATATGAGATTCCTCCCGCCAGAGTGAACCTGAACAATGTCTGTGCCGACAACTGTGTATTCCTCACCTCCTCCAAAAATCACTGAGTTAGTGCAAGGGGAAAAGTCTATGAACCAGTCACGCCTATGTGAGAAATGACGCAAGGCACCAGAATCTATGTACCAAGCAAAGGATTTGACATGGTCTACTGGCCTTTTTGCCATGAGTGCATAAAACGCAGATTCCTTCTACTCAGAGTGCTCGGCGACATTCGCTTTCTGCTGAGACCCTCCCTGCTTCTTGTGCTCAGAAGCTAAATGAGCACAGCAATCTTTCTTGATGTGGCCAAATTTATGACAGTAGTTACACTGAACATTTTTTTTCTTCAAGCTGGTGGAGGTCTGACTTGAGCCTTTCTGCTGTGAAGGCTGACCTTTCCCTTTGTGCTTGGACTGGGTTTTAGCTACAAAGGCCTGCTCCGTGGAGGATGATGATTCACTGCTACCGAATTGTTGTCTCCAACGATCTTGCCGCAAGAGGATAGTGCACAGATTTGGAAACTTAAAATCAACATTAGCAGACATAATGTTGAGAGTCTCTATGAAGTGTTCATAGGACTTTGGTAGACTCTTAAGGGTGATCACGACCATGTCTTCCTCCTCCATTTTCTGACCAATCACCTCCAATTGATCTCTAATCTCCTGGATTTTATTCAGGTGTGCTTGCAGAGTTGTCTTCTCATCCATCATGATAGAAAACAGCATATTCTTCAAGAAAAACGCACAGCTTTTGTCGGAAGTTTCATGCAAACCCTTCAAGTGATCCCAGATCTCCTTAGCTGATTTTCCAAGTGGAATCTAAGGGAGTTGATCATCAGTAACCGAAAGCTTAATAAGCATTACCGCTTCACAATTCTGCTCATCAAACTTCTAAACTGGGGTCGTGCGGCGTCACAGGACGCACAGGTTTGACAAAATAGGGTCGCGCGGCACTGGTAAGGTGCAGAAACAAACCCTTTGTAGAAGAAGTTAACACATCGAACTGAAAACGCTGGCACGTGAGGTTAGAACCCACAAACACGCAAGCACAACCACAGAAACCAGAAAAACGACCCGAGAGCTGCACGATCGCGGGAAGAAACTAGTCACGAAAATTTTAACAATAAAAATACGATTTTCAAAAACCTTAAAAATTCTTTCGAATTTTTAGAAAATTGATTTTTTAATTCTCCAGATCCAACCCACAAAATTTTTCCAAAAAAAATTCGAAAAATTTGAAACAAAAATAATTTTGAAGAAATTATAAATTTTTTGAAAAAATTAATTCCCTGAGCTCTGATACCATATTACACAGGTAATTGGTAAAATATTCAATGTATTAACAATGAGCAATGTGCTCAATAAATAATTTACAAGATGTACAAGGATAAGATCGAACATGATCTTATCTCAAGAAAAAGCAGGAAGTTTCTAAAAGAAACTTCAGATAAGATCTCGAACAACAGAGATGATCTTATCTAGATATTTTACAATATTTTACATAGTTGAGCATTAATAAATAAATAAAGAATATTATCTTAATAGAAAAGAGGGATTCTTGGTTGAAACCCCCTACCATTTTTTTCAAGCTCAATTTCAATGGGACTTTTAGGGATAATCTTGGGTTGGTTGGAGTTGATATTGTTATTAGAGATGAGGTGGGCCTTCGAGTGAAAGGTAGTTTGTCTTTTCTTCATAGTAGATCTAACCATAGACTATAGTTTGAAACATCAAACACAACACGAATTCAATAAACCAAAATTTTAACTTGGACTCAAGAACTGGCACTCAGCAAAACTCTAGACAAAAAAATAGTAATGCATTTAGATAATACATAAGTCTAGTTCGATGATTAAGTTGTCATAATTCAAAGATTACAATCACTCCTCTTAACTTCATTTGCACTTATGGAAGACAGAATGAGCAAAAAAAGAGTGAAATGGAATCATGTTTTAAAGTCCAAAATCTTTTTTTTTGTGTTGCGGAATTTAGGCATAGGACTCCAAGTTTCTATCTAAGACTTGCCTATTTTTGCAAGAAACTTGACCAAGAAAAAGGAGGTCTCATTCTTGTCACAAATGTTAATTAGAATTGCAAGGTTGTGCAAGTCTATGCAAAAGATAAAAAGTGAAATGATATCATGAGTTAAAGCCCAAAATCTCTTTTTTCCATGTAGGAGAGTTCAAGCACAAGCCTCCCAAGTTTCTATCTGAAGACTCGTCAATTTTTGCAAGAAACTTGGCCAAGACTTGGTGCACAAATCTTGTTCCTGTAACTTATTTTAGTTTTGACTCGCAAGACCATGCAAGTGTACGCAAAAAAAATGTGAAATGAAATCATGTTTCAAAGCCCGAAAGCTCTTTTTTCTACATAGCAGAGTTCAAGCATAGGACTCCCATGTTTCTATCTAAGACTTATTGGTTTTTGCAAGAAACTCATTTGACTCAATGCACAAGTCTTGTTCTTATCACACATTTTAGTTTTTAGACTTTTGAGACTGTGCAAGTCTATGCAAGTTGGGTCAAGTTTTCTAACTATGGATCTCACCATAGTTACATTAATTGACAAGCGAGTACTCATAATAAATCATCACTTGTCCTAGCCTATAATTTTTCCTCCAACTTTCAGCAACTTTCCTATGCTAATTTTGCAGGCACAGATTTTATCGCCATGTTTTTCCACTTAAACACCATAATCTCACAACTACTTGCAAGTAGGGTAATTTTATGATAATTTTGGGCAATTTAAACCTTTTTTAGGGCATTTGCAAAGGATATTTTGCAAGGTCAAAGATTTACAAGCAAGATTTTGAGATTTTCGGGTTTTAAATTCACATTCAACAATTTTTTAAGCTTTTTTCAAAGATTTCAACCAGATTTTTTGAACAAAATTCATCCTTTTCATTTATAAAAAATAAATTACAAAATATGCCATTTCTTTACCCCTAATCCCCAACCCTAAATGTTGAATTTTTTCAATGCTTAGGGTTAGGGCTAGAGCTTTTTAACCAAAAAAGCCCTAAATGTAACCCTAAACAGTAAAAAAAATCAATATTTTTGGTTACCATTAGGGCTTCCTTTTTTAAACAAAAACACCCTAATCCTAACTTTTAACACTAATTTTTTTGCCAAAAAAGCCTTAAGTGTAAACCTAAACAATGAAATTTTTCAAAACTTTCAGTCAAACTTGAGACTTTTTATTTTTTAACCAAATAAAACCTAATCCTAACTCTAATGCTGAGAAAAACCCTAACCCTAATGCTAAATCCTGAAAAATCAGCAATCAGCACTCTAAGGCATTTTTGCTAAAAAACCCTGACGTTGAAAAAAATTCAGTGTTTAAGGTTAAGGTTAGGTTTTTTGAGAAAAAAGTCCCAAGTGTAACCCTAAATGATGAAATTTTTCAACAATTCAGTTACAGTTAAGGCTTTTTATTCTTTTTACCAAAAACCTAATCTTAAGTTTAATGCTGAAAAACCTAACCCTAATGCTAAATGCTGAAAAAAATCAGCAATCAGCATTTAAGGCTTTTTTGCTAAAGAAACCCTAACATTAAGAAAATTCAGTGTTTAAGGTTTAGTGTTAGATTTTTTGCAAAACAACCTAAGTGTAAACCTAAACAATCAAATTTTTCAACATTTTCAGTTACGGTTAAGGCTTTTATTCTTTTTAATTTTTACCATAAATGTATAACTCTTATGCTGAAAAAATCCTAACCCTAAAGCTAAATGCTGAAAAAAATCAGCAATTAGAGCTTAAGACTTTTTTGCTTAAAAATATATAATTCTAACCTTAAATGCTAAATTTTTTCAATGTCTAGAGTTTGTGTTAGGGTTTAATTTTAGTAACTGCCTAACATTATACAAACAATTGCAGCCAAAAGCACTCTTGATTACTAATATGGACTATGGAAATATAATATAATGTCTCCTACACTGTACATCTTTAACTCTTATTTCTTATAAAGTACTAATATTTGCAGGAATCCAATATATATAACAGCAAAAAAAGTCCTCAAGCCCCTCTATAGTGCACCTAATGCAGCATTTAACAAGATTACCCTTCTTTACCCTAGAAGTGATGAGCCAAAGGTATATTTGAGAGAGCTTGGAGTGATAAGGAAACTGTAGATACTATTCTCTTCTTCTCTATCTCTCTTTTTCTGATAATCTATCATTTGGCTGTAAACTGCCCCTTTAAGCACGTATGCCAGTAGATAGACTACCCCTTTAAGCATGTACGCCATTAGATAGATCAGAAGCCTTTCACACGCCTTATCTGTTGGTGCCAAGGTACTCTCCCATACCACTCTACTCTCATAAACATATCTCTTCCATGTACTCTAACTCTTCCACATACCTTTGAGTATATAGGGAGGTGAGAGGTATATCGTAAGGTTTGGAATCTAGTGAGGTCTAGTCTTTTGTACCATCACTCTTCCATGTACCTTCGAGAATGTAGAAAAATGTGGTATATTGGGAATCTAGCATTGGAAATATAGGTCTATCAAATTGTGGGAATGATAAGATCGTTGCGATGGGGGTTTCTTCTGAGTGATAAGGAAAAAGTCAAAAGATTCAAACATATGAAAAGCCTAAATCATTTTTGGGTTCAGATTTGGTCATCACACCATGATAGAGAATTTGCATGAGCATATGGCATGTTGATCAAGGTACAAACCATAGTTGCCAGGAGACTGGTACCAATATGGGGGGTTGGTACCAATACCAATACATCAGTTTTTGAAAAAAGTAGGAGACAAGTACTTGGAGACACCAACTTTATATATATTATTCTTATATATGTTTGTCGTTATAAAATATATTAGTATATATCTATGTTTATTGTTAAATATATTATTATGTATTATTGTTGTTATTATTTATTATTATAGTATTACTATTTAATGAAACAAAGATGTGTTTGTTGTTATGGCTCCATACATGATGTGCAAAAGAAAGAACAGTATCGTGGCATCATTTTAAAAACACCAGATCTCAAAATAAATTTTTATTGCTCCTTCAACTTTCTCATGTTTGTTGTGAAATCTATAACGACAACATTTTTTAGAGGTTTTTTGCATTTTTTAATTTGTAGGATCTTTTTCAAGAGAGACACCTACAAGATAGGGTTTTCCAAACAAGAGACAATTGGAGATGCATACAATCTTGAGACTTGGATGAGGCATTTCCTGCAATTGGAAACATCTTTGTACGCATCAAAGATGCATCTCCCTACTACCCTAGTACAAAGTAAAGTGCAAATTTTGTATGCATGTATGTAATAAAGGCATATACTACTCTAAATAGCATTTGACAAAGGAGCCAAGCCATGTTGCAATACCTTCCAAAAAGGTGTCCTCTAGATGTAAAATATCAAGCATAGCAAGCTTTGAAAGCATATTCAAAGTGTAAGGCCAAAAAGGTAAGGACAGGGATAGAAGTGGGCTCAAATTCTTCAAAGGCTAGGGCTAAGCATCTAAAGGAGGCAAAACTACAACAACATATGCAGAGAGATTTAATTTACTTCTTGTTTTTGTAGGTCACAAGGTGGGCAAAGGGGTTGGCATCAATAACATCATCTTCAAGCCCTATACTCCAAATGCCAGCCCATTCTAGAGAGTACAAGATAGAAGAAGAATGTTCACAATTTGATGAAGAAGACCATTGAAAGCTTATGGTACTATTCTAGAATGTTCAAGAATGTTAAATATTGATAATTATTCATATTGGCAGGCTATGGTGGATGCCATTAAAGTTGCAGATCCTAGGTTCAAAGCACCATCATAGAATGCTTGAGGGTCAATACCCAAAAGGACACAATACAAGAAGTGTGTGATATTGTTGCTAAATATGGTCAAGAGTGGGCAAAGACTAGATCCATTATCATGTCAGATTGGTGAATGAATAGAAAGAAAAAAACTCTCTTCAACTTTCTTGTCTCATGCAACCTTGGCACAACCATCCAAAATTTTGTGGATGCATCAAATAGGCTCAAACCTACAGATGTTATGTTTTAGTTGTTTGATGAAATGATCATTGACATAGGGCCACAAAGTGGTCCAAAAAATTGCAAATAATGCTACTAAAAGACTTCTTATAGATAAATATCCCACTCTATTTAGAAGTCGTGGTGCAACATACTTTCTTGATCCAAACCCAAAGGACATTGAAGAACTTGAACACGATAAAGAAGTTCTCAAAGGCCTACACTATTACAAAGTTCATTTACAATCACATGAGGGTGTTGCATATGATGTGCACCTTCACAAAGGACAAGGAACTCCTTTTGACAAGGGAAACAAAGTTGGTTGTTCACTTCCTTGCATTACAAACTCTTTGTCAATAAAAATTGAATTTGAAACGAGTTTGTCTCAAATAAATAGTTGGAGTGTAGCTTTGGTAGTCAAATGGATGGCACAACTACAGTGCGCTGTCTTTTCTACAAGTTTTTGGTATGAGGTGAAGCAAGTTATCCAATTTAGAGAGCCACCATGAAGAGTTTTGAGATTAGTTGATAAGGGTAGGATCCCCTATGGGCTATTTGTATGAGACCATAGAAAGGGAAAAGGAAGCAATCAAAACTAGTATTGAGAATAATAGGAACAAGTACATGTTGTGGGAGACAATCAATAACAAATGGGATCAACAAATGCATTCCCCACTCCATATTGTTGGATATTGTTTGAACCCACCATTGTTCTATAGCAACTTCTTTTGAGATGATGAAGAGGTCATCGAGAGCCTATTCACATGCATAGAGAGATTGTTTCCCAATCCAAAGGAATAACTTGCAGCTATGGGAGAGTTGCATATATACTAGAACTTACATCATTAAGAGATGAAATGGTTTTGTCAATAGGAAAATGGCAATATTAATGGCATAGACACATCATATGGATGGAGATGTAATATAGCATTCTAGCCTTTTTGCTGAAAGTTCATCAAATTTCACCAAATTTTGAAAACACATAAATCTAGACATTGTTCAGTGCACCCAAGTTTGGTCTACTTGGTATAACTTACAGTTACAACAAATATGTTTTCAAATTTCTTATCCTAATATTTGTACTAATTTATAATTAATTTGATTTTTAGATATTTATATTTGAGCATTGTGTGGGGACACATGAATGTGACCCCTATAGCACAAATTATGACATGCACTCTTCACAATAGGAGATAAGTGCAAGGTCGTCCATTGGCCCTCTCTTATTTGTCATTGCAGCTGATGCTTTGCAATATATTTTGAAAATTGATTTGCTTTTTCCCCCCATTAAGTTTATCATGTTACCTAACAAGGTTGAACTTTTGAGCGCCCAATTTGCAGAGGACACTACCTTGTTTGTAGAGCTAAACAAGGAGAATTTCAAAAATGTTTTGAGCAGACTTAATATATTATGTGTGGCTTCAAGAGCCAAAATTGCTGCCCACAAATCAATAATTCTAGGGTGGAGAGAAGTCTCTCTTAAATGGCTGTCTAGTTCTAATTGGCAATAGGGAGGACCGAATAAGATTGTCAGGTATGGGCGTTCCATTTTCAATTGATCCTTTCCCTATCTGTCAGTGGATGTTTGGAAAGATTGAAAAAAAAGAATTTCAAATGGCAAACTCATTTGCTTTCATTGGCTGGCAAGATTCAGGCTTGCCAGAATCTACTTTCTTAGCCTCTTACTTTGCTTCTGCTTGGTTATTTGGCAACTCTCAAATTGATAAAGTTCAAAAAATGTTAAAATATTTACTTTGGTCAGATGGGAGAGTTAACAGAAAGAGGCATGTGGTCAGCTTAGTCCTTTTGCTGTATGCCTAAAAGTTTGGGGGCTCTTGGCCTGAAAGACCTTAAGTTGCAAGGTATAGCTTTGGCTGTTAAATGGATTTTGAAAGCATCTGAGGGCGATGAGCCGTGAAAAATTTTGGTTAGGAATAATATTGCTCACTCCAAACCTAAGAAAGGGAAGAGTTGGGCTGATCTGCACCCTCATGACTTAATGTTTGGGAAGTTTTCTATTAATCCTTTTGGCTCTAAGGTCTTTGGCAATATATGGAGAGTATGTATAGCTTCTGGATTTGATTGTGTGCAAAAATTTTTAGCATCAACGTTTCGGATCACACTACATGATGGATCATGTAGTGTGATCCGAAACGTTGATGCTAAAAAATTTTGCACACAATCAAATCCAGAAGCTATACAGACTTATGATATGGATTGTGGAAACTTATTATCATTAATATATGGAGAGCTTGGGAGAGTGTAAAGCATTTGCTTAAAAAGGATGAAGCCTTCTCCAGATCAGAGAAATGGTTTTTTGGCATACAGATCGATATGGTGGAACTTGCATTGGAACAATAAACCACTGGCCTTGACTCAAGGCTGTTCTGCTAAGTGTTGGGCTTCTAAAGGTATTATTGATTTTGGTAATGTATTGGAAAGTGGATGTGTCAAAGACTGGCACAAAATCCAAAGTGAGTTTGTATTCCTAGCTCTCAGAAAACATCGTTCTCTGTTCTGAAAAAAGCCTTCTTTGTTGTCAACTTCCCAGTGGTTTTGAAATTTAATACTGAAAAATTCTGGATAATATTCAATGGCAAGATGGCACTGTTTTTGGCAAAATAACCTCCAGGAAGATTTATAAAATTGATGCAGGAGCGTCCCGGGCTTATGACGATCCACATCATCCCAAAACGTCTTAGTTTGGTTTCTTCTGCTTTGGTTTTATTTTCTGTCGGAATGCAATTTCAATCTGGATTCATGGTCATTTGAAGGGGAAGCAAGATGACATTATTGTCATTAATTTGACAATATGTCATGTTTGAAGTTTCGATTATTTTTTTTAATTGAAATCTCAAGATTTGATTATGCTTTTCCAATGTTAGCAAAGGCAGATTTAAAAAGCTAAGTGCATGACAGCAATATAATGGAGGCCACTGGGTATTGAGGACAGCTTTAAAACATAATAATAATAAAAAATTTAATGTTTGGTGCTGAACTGGAAGGGGAAGAGTTGGCCAGAAGAAATAGGAATGAATTTTAGAAAAAATATACAGCAAGGAAGGTAAAAGGGTGGTGCCATCCATACTAAGATGTGTGCAATCAAAAAATGGAGGGAAGACTGGTTAAAAGGCAGCCATGAGCATTAATAACCAGAGCATAGGAGGGGCTGCAAGTTTTAAAATTGAATAATTTAAATGCACAGGAAAAAAAGAACAGAGGGGCTGTGATGGAATGGATTATTTAGTGAATTAAATTCATACATTTGAATGAAAAGAAAGCAGATTAAAGAATGATAGAGGGCTACGTTGGGAGGAATTGAAACAGGTCGAGCAATATATTATGGCAATTGAAATTTGAAAGTGCAGATTTAATAAACTGCAGATTAAAATATAAAAAAAAATGTAAAAACCCATTATTTTGGCAGACAAAAGGAGCAGTGCAAGGGTGATTGGAATAGCATCTTCAAAGTTAAAAATGCAGATTTGGGGCAGCACGTGACACAAGGGAGGGCTGCATGGAAGATTGAAGTGTGAAGGGGCTGTGCCCATGTGTGGATATTTTAAAGTTTAAAATCAGCAGATAAAGAGAAGGAAAGGCTGTGTTGATACAGAGACAGAGGCGTACCATCTTTATACGGTATTGACATTTTAAATGCAAACAATACATTGCATATAACAGAGGAAAGGCATAGAGTTTGCATGAGCAGATAAAAAGAGGGAAGTGGGAGCACATAAGTGAACAGAAGAATGTGCAGAAGATAATGAAATTGCCAAGAAAGAATTGCCTGGAAAGAGAACCAGACTAGTAATTTTATGTCATGGGCATATGATGGAATTTACTTTGTAATTTGATGTCAACTACATTAAATGTAATAGAAATTGTTTGTGAATTTAAATCTGAATTGAACTGACAAGTGCAACTGTCAATTTAAATTGTGTTGAAATTAAATTCGTGAATTTTGGTGGACCTGTATAAGAAGTAGTTTGCTGCAAATGTTTGGGGCAGAGTATTGCATATATGAAGTTGGGAATTTGTATGAAGATTTGGTTTGCAAAGCGAGGAGGTTGTGTTTTCTCATCTGCGTCAAAAATGTTGGCTGGTTCAAAAAAAATTATAAGTAAATTCTACTAAAGTAAAATTGATATATTTAATGGTCATCTTAGACGTTTAGTTTACTTTCAGTTAGCTTAGATTGCTTTTTTTTAATAACTTTCTGTCTATTGCTTTAGTTCACGATTGTTTCTAATTTAGAAACATCGTTCTTGTAATTTATTATTTAAAGGAGTATTCCTCTCCTTGTTTAATCAATTAATTACCATTTCATTGTATTAGAGCAGAAGCAATTTTTTGGTGAATTTTTGTCATAAAATTCGTGGCTTTTTTTCTGATGAGCACACAGTTGGGGGCAAATCAGTATAACGCAACTTTTACCAAATTAAAACTTTACCAATCACTATAACATCATTCACTCAATGTCAATAATTATGCACATGAGAATAACACAATAACACCAATATTTATGTGGAAACCCTTGCGGGAGGAAACCACGGTGCAAATAATGTACTTTATATATTTATGTAAATTACAATGACAGTAGGCACCAACCTCTTATGATTGACTGAAAACTGTATAACTTCTTCACCACTAATCTGCTTCTTATCTTAAACTTATCTTTCCTTTGTGATGTATGTTGTCTCCTTACAGCTCACACAAGATACATAATTCTGTTCTTCTATCTCACATCAGCATTCTCTCACACTCATGTGCAAATCTGATTTTGATATCATATGTATATGTTGCTTATATATTGCAACCTTTGGTGAAAGATCACATCATTAAAAATCTGTTCTTGCACCCTTTACAATCTGAAGTCTTGCATCCTTTCAAATCTCAAATTGCACCTCTTTTAATCTATTAAACTTTTATCACACCATTCAATGCTATCATGATATATTATAATCTTTAATCAAATTTCTTTTCATAATGTCTCAAAACAGATCGCTGTCTTAATGAATCACTTCACTTTATAAATCGCATCTCTTGAAGACAACTATCTTTCTTTTTAATTGCACCACTTCATTTCTTTAATAAATCACACTCTTTTGTTTTGTAAATTGTATATTAACTTGCCTTTAATTTATCTTAGAAAGAATCACACCATTATAATAAAATCGTATTATTTATCTGGAGCCATATTTTCTTTCAGCGATTACTTTTTTAATCAAGGTTAATTCTTTGTATTGAGCCTTAAAACTTTTATCATCATCGCTGCTCTAATTTGTCTTACTCATTTTTGTCTTATATGATTTTTGTCTCTTTGACTCTTTCTGTTTTGTCTTATTCTCTGATTTGTCTTGTTGCTGCATAGTCATCAATCCTTTCCAGAATTTAGAATTTGGCTTAATAAGGTCGATTACTTCTGTGGCTTAATGACTCTATAATCTGAAGATGTATCTGTTAAATCTGCACATAATGTTCTTCATAAGGCTGTTCTGAAATAATATCAAACTCCTTATCATTGATGAAGACGTGCTATGTTCATTGATTACTTCTTTCAGAACTCAATGAATCTGATTCAGCATAAAATCTGCATACATCCTCTTTTAGATCTGCTTCTTATGTCTTCATTCAAATCATACGATGTATACACAACAGTCTGGATACATCGGTATTAAATCTAGATATTTTTTCCTCTTAAAATATGTTATCTTCAGTCATGCTGTTCATGATTACTTGACATCAATGACAAAATTTCCAACATCTCAGACGTTTACTTTACTTTCAGTTAGCTTAGATTGCTTTCAGTTAGTTTTTAATAACTTTCTGTCTATTGCTTTAATTCACAATTGTTTCTAATTTAGAAACATCGTTCTTGTAATTTATTATTTAAAGGAGTATTCCTCTCCTTGTTTAATCAATTAATTACCATTTCATTGTATCAGAGAAGAGGCAATTTTTTTGGCGAATTTTTGTGATAAAATTCGTGGCTTTTTCTACCTAAAAATTTTAGAAGTTTTTTGCTTGATCACAACTTTTTTTCTAGGCAATTTCGTGGAATTTTGTGCAGCAAAATTGTGAGGGTTCTATGTTGGAAATATTGTCATTGATGTCAAACATGAAATGAAAAGATCATTAAAGAATAAGATGAGGAAACTCAGATCATCATGTTCAGATTGATATAAGATGTTTCAGATTGTTCAGCTTGATCTTTTAAGATCAGACTTATTGATCTTCAGTTTGCTCAAAGATCTTTTCAGATTGTATTGAGCTTGAAATAAGATCATTTCATTTGAAATATTTCAGTTCAAAGTATATCGTCCAGATTGAATAAAAGACCAGATTGAAATTATTGAAAACTTGTTTAAAGAAGATCTTTTCAGATTGTATTGAGCTTGAAATAAGATCATTTCATTTGAAATATTTCAGTTCAAAGTATATCATCCAGATTGAATAAAAGACCAGATTGAAATTATTGAAGACTTGTTTAAAGCAGCTTCAAATTGAGTAAATAATATATTCAAATTATTGAAGCAAAAGTTGCAGACTAAACTAAACGCCCAGATCAAATCTAATTATCATCCACAGATGGAAGTCGGTATGATGTTATCGGCTAGGATGAAGATTCCATAAGACAGATTCTCGGCCTCTAATCGAGTATTTGAGATCGTGGTCTATGAGGAATAAAAATGACGGGTCTCTATCGAAGCTGACGTTGCAAGAAAACTATGATACAATTCGTCAATGGCATTTAAAATACTCAAACACCGCAAAATTTAAGGACGGACCCGCCAATGCAAATCAATGACTAATATAATAGCGGCACTTTCAAATCTTATCGACAATGATAAAATATTCTAAAGTATATCATGAGAAGCATGTTGCGATCTGTTTATGTGAAGCGTTGGGTAAATATTTGGTCAATTTTAAATTAGAGTTTAATGAAGAAGTGGCAGATGCGGGCCCCAAAATGCTGAAAGGACGCGTTTTTTTAATAGACGTATTCTTTAATAAAAGCATTGCTTTTAAGAGAGACGTGATTCTTAATGCGCTTCTTTCTTCTAACGTGTTTTTTCAAAAAGTCTCCAAAAAGAACGTATTTCTTCATTGACCAAACAGGACGGGCATCTCCAGATCAGATATATTCAAACAGACGTGTCTCTTCAATTTAACATGATTCGATCTTCATTAGATGTGCTCTTTTATTGTAAAGACACAATCATTCGATGACTGAAAAGTGTGTTTTATTTGTTCTATGAAGTATTCTTACAAAACAGCTTCAACTAACAAAGCAAAAATAAACTAAATCAAAGATCATTAAAAACAGAAAATCAGGCTAATGAAGTGGTATGAATAAAAGTTGAAAAGGAAAGGTGATGATCTTTCAACAAGAGGCACAATTTTTGATCAATGTATATATTTGTAATTCTTTTTTTGATTTGAAGTGTGGCTGTTGTGTAAGAGAGCATTCTAAATCTGAAGTCCCATCTCCTTGTGTGGGCTAAGTGTGAGATCATTAATCACCAAAGGCAGATTGGAGGATTGGGATAGTGCAGGTCAGATTGAAGGCATCATCTTGCAACCATCAAGTCAAGGTTGGTGCCTTGCATTAGGGGCTGGTGCTCCTTGTAGGTAGGTGCCTACTAAAGTTGTAAAGGTTTGGATGTTCCTTGTAGGTTGTGTCCTACTAAATCATCTTATTGTAAATCTGTAGGTTGGTGCCTACTTTGTAAAAATCATTTCAATAAAAGTTGTGTCAACTTGTGTAAATTGGTTCATATCAAATAGTTGATGTATGTTTAAGTTTGAAGTTGATAAATAAGTAAGAGAGTAAAAATTTGTTGATATACTGATTCACCCCCCCTCTCAGTATATCTTTTGTGCTCTTCATTCTATTCTACAAATCATGGGTTTTTGAGTCTCTAAAAATCGTGGGTGATTTCTGCAACTGTGTCTTCTGCCACTAGAAAGCATGACCTTTGTTTTTTTTTGACATGACCTGCAAAAAATGCAACTGTCTTTTTCCGTGATTTCATAAACTTTGAAACTGTTGCAATTGGTTTTATCAAGGTTTTCTTTATGCGATTTCGGGATTGCCGTGTCTGAAAAATCAGCAACCTACCTTCTGCAACTCGTGACGGCTCATATGTGCGACTTTATTTCTGACGATTTTAAAAAAAAAAAGTGAGTATGCCTAGAGTTTCTGCATTTCATGGCACTGAAGAAAATCATTTCTGAGGAAAAACGTGCCTATTATTGAACATGCTTTTTTGACGATTTTTTGCCAAATTGCGCCCTTCTTTCTGTTGTCTAGGGTTTTGGCGTTTCTTTGAAACAAACGTGACAGCAACGCCTAGAGTTTCAGACATGGGTATTTCAAATTTTGCTGATTTTTTCTCAATTTTTGGACAAAATCGTGGTATTTCCAGCCTCTGGGTTTTTTGACGACTTTTTAAAATTGTGGGATTTGTGCCAGCTGATTGCCTCAAGATTCATGCCAGCTGATCACCTAGGGTTTCACTGAAAAATCATACTTTTTGCAGTCCAACATTTTACCTCTTTTTTTGTACCTTTGGAAAACAAGAGGATGGCGTCTTTGACCAACATCATGTTGGAAAGCAGCCAGAGGTCCAACAGTAAAAACTACAATACTTAGATACGGTGGATGCTCACCATTTTCGAGTACCGATGTCTAGACTCGATTGTTCTGGGTACAAAAACACGTCCCACAGTTGCGGGAAAGGACCAGGACAAATATGATGGAAGTAATCAAGAGGCAATTATGCTTCTCAAGTTATCTGTCACTGATGAGATACTTCCAGAAATACCATCTAGCAAGACTGTTGTGGAGATCTAGAAACACTTGAAGGATCTGCATGAAACCTCAAACAAGGGTAGAGCATTCTTCCTTAAAAATATGTTGTTCTCCATTATGATGGATGCCAAGATGTCTTTGCAAAATCATCTCATGAAGATCAAAGACATTCGTGATCAACTAGAGACCACTGGTCACAAGATGGAAGAAAAGGATATGGTGGCTATCATGTTGAAAAGCTTACCACAATCCTATGAGCACTTCATCGAAGCTCTCAACATTACCTCCACCAATGTTGACCTAGAGTTTGATGATGTGAAACAAGCTCTTGCAGCAAGACAGGGGGATGAAGCAGTTTGGGAGTAGCAACGAGACACCTAGTGTTGAACAGGGTTTTACTACCAAAGACAAAGGCCAAGGCAAGTCCTCTCAACCAAAAGGACAAGGCAAATTAGAGGATAGCTCCAAGAAGACTATCACATGTCACTATTGTGGTAAGCTTGGCCACATGAAGAAACACTATAGGAAGTGGTAGGCTGATCAGAAATCCAACCAAGAAGGGTCTCAACAGAAGGCCCATGTTGCAAAGCATTCTAAGCAGAAGGAGTCTGCCTTCTATGCATTCATGGCCAAAAGACCAGCAGATCATGTCAAATCTTTTGCAAGGTATATTGATTCTAGAGCGTCTTGGCATTTTACACACAGAAGAGATTGGTTCACGAAGTATAAGGCTTGCTCTAATTCTATCATCTTTGGAGGTGGTGAAGAGTACACAATTGTCGACAAAGGCAACGTTCAAATTACATCTGTGAGGAGAAATCTCATATTTTTCAATGTATACTATGTTTTGGGCATGGAGCTCAATTTGCTCTTTGTGAGTCAAATTATGTGACACTGTCCGAAGTTGGATATCATCTTCAACTCACATAAGTGCCACATTGTTGACAAGGAGTCCAAAAAACTGTTGTAGCTGGGCTTGAAGATCATGGCATGTATAGGCTGGTTGATACTAGAGAGTCTCAAGAGCATGCAATGGCTGCAAAGAGTTCATCCATAAGTACTCTTTACCATTAGAGGTATGGGCATCTCAACATAGCCTACCTCTCTCAACTGGTTCAAGAGAATTTGGTAGAAGGCTTAACTGAGACTCAACAATCGACACATGGTGTGTGTAGAGCTTGCCAAGCAGGGAAGCAACATTGAACTCCATTTTCAGACAAATGATCTTGTAGCGCATCCAAGGTCCTTCAACTGGTTCATGCAAATGTTTGTGGACCAATGAATACTGCATCGGTCACTAGTGCCAGGTACTTCCTCTTATTTGTTGATGATTTCAGTAGGAAAATGTGGGTGTTTTTCCTCAAAGCAAAACCAAATGTGTTTAATGAATTTTAGAAGTTTAAAGCATTAGTTGAAAAAGAGTCAGGATGCCCAATCATCACTCTTAAGTCAAATAATGGGGGTGAGTTTTGTTCCAACGAATTCGCCAACTTTTGTGCTAAACACAATATCAAGCGTCAACTTACCACACCTTACACTCCTCAGCAAAATGGAGTTGTTGAGCAGAGAAACCATACAATTACATAAATGGCTGGTTGTATGCTGAAGAACAGAAATGTTCCAAAGAAATTTTGGGTTGAAGCAGTGTATACTACAATATACCTTAACAAGTCTCCCACACAAGCCGTCAAGAAGATGACCCCAAAGGAAGCATGGTCTGGAAGGAAACCAAGAATTAGCCATCTTAGGATTTTTGGTTCTACTACATATGTTTGGATTCCAGTCGC
Organism: Sequoia sempervirens; assembly: GCA_007258455.2. Taxonomy (NCBI): domain Eukaryota; kingdom Viridiplantae; phylum Streptophyta; class Pinopsida; order Cupressales; family Cupressaceae; genus Sequoia; species Sequoia sempervirens. Next base: position 66,494 of record VDFB02258632.1, read on the forward strand.
AAAGAGGACCAAGCTAGATTCCAAAAGCCAGAAGTTGATGCTTACAGGATATAATGACAATCATAAGGCCTATCGACTGATTGATGTTGACACTGATCGTCTAACATTCAACAAGGATGTCGTTTTCAATGAAGGTGGGCCCTTTCAGCTCACTTCTCCCATCAAGAGTCCTGAGGATTAGCCTCTAAAGACTAAAGATTTGGATGTAAGGCTTCCATTAGCTTCACCTGAAGGGAGGGATTCTAATGATTCTAACCTTATGGAATCTCTTAGGCACAACCTTATACCAACATATTTCCCTTAAGACAACCTGAACCAACATCTAGATTATTTCATTTCAAACAACCCAAGTCATGATAATCATCCTAATTTAGAAGAAGATGCATCTACTCTCCAATCTAATTGGTGGGAGAAGCTCATTGGTGATGTTCGAGATGATGAACTTGTCGAGGGTAGATCGTCTAGAGGTAAGAGCAAATAGAATACAATGATTTTTTCTCTTATGGCCAACATTCACAGTGTTTATGAGCCCCAGGACTATTCAGAGGCAAAAGGTAAACCTAAATGGGAAAAGGTTATGGAATCTGAACATCAGTCTTTTGAAAAACAACACTTGGGTTCTGTCAAATCTTCCACTAGGGAAGAAACCCATTGGCTACAAATGGGTCTACAAAGTGAAATACAAAGTTGATGGAGCACTTGATAAACACAAGGCTTGATTGGTGGCTAAAGGGTTCTCGCAAAGAGAGGGCAATGACTATGAGGAGACATTTGCACCCACAACAAAGATGAGCACCATCTGACTTGTCCTAGCCATTGTAGCACAGTTTGGCTGGAAGGTCCATCAAATGGACGTAAAGAGTGCCTTCCTCAATGGAGATTTGGAGGAAGAGGTCTACATGTCGCAGCCTCCTGGTTTCAAGGTTGCAAGCAAAGAGCATAAGGTATGCCCATTCTTGAAGGCTCTTTATGGCCTAAAACAGGCTCCCAAGGCATGGTACCTAAAGATTGACAAGTATTTGGTTGCACATGGTTTTCAAAGGAGTCCCTTAGATGCCAATTTGTACGTCAAGAGCACTAGTAGTGATAGCATTCTTCTTGTCATCATGTGGATGATATCATCATTACTGGCAGCGAGTTATGTTTGCTTGAGCAAATCAAATTGAATTTGTGTCAGGCATTTGCTATGATAGATTTGGGTCTTTTGCACTATTGTCTTGGTGTAAAAGTCTGGTAGACAAGTGGCAATATTTTCATTTCTCAGTCTAAATATGCCAAGAATTTGTTGGAGAAATTTAGGATGATAGATTGTAAGATCTCATCTACACCCATGGAGAAGGGGTTGAAACTTTCAACCAAATCAAACTCACCAATGGTTAATGAGTCAACGTTCAAGCAATTAGTTGGCAAAGCCTCATTTATCTTACAACTACTAGACCTGATTTAAGTTACGTTGTGAGCTACATTTCTTGTTTCATGACTACCCCTAAGGCTAAACATTGGGTTGCAGTGAAGCGAGTGCCAAGATATGTGAAAGGGACATCTAACTTTGGCATTTTGTATAGCAGAAGCAAAGATCCGAGGCTGGTTGGTTTTACAAATTCAGATTGGGCAGGTTTTGTTGATGACAAGAAGTCTACTTCTAGATATGTTTTCAATCTCAGTAGGAGTGCAGTCACATGAACCAGTAAGAAGCAACAAGTAGTAGCTCTTTCCTCAACAGAAGCGGAGAATCGAGGAACAGTTAAAGCAACATGTGAGGTAGTATGGCTTCGAAGGATGCTTTCTGACATGAAAATGTCTCAAGCAAGACCTTCACCCTTGTTTTGTGACAACCAAGCGGTGCTAAAGCTTGCCAAAAATCCAATCTTCCACAAGCGCACATAACATGTAGAGCTTCATTGTCACTTCATACAACAGCTTGTTGAAGATGGATCAGTAATGTTGCAATATGTTCCAACTGAGGATCAAACTACAGACATTCTTACCAAATCCCTAATTCCTAACAAATTTGTAAAATTTAGGGGTAAACTTGGTGTAGTTAGTAGAATGACCATTAAGGGAGGGTATTAAAGTAAAATTGTTATATTTAATGGTCATCTTAGACGTTTAGTTTAATTTCAGTTAGCTTAGATTGCTTTCATTTAGTTTTTAGTAATTGTTTGTTTATTGCTTTAGTTCACGATTGATTCTAATTTAGAAACATCGTTCTTGTAATTTATTATTTAAAGGTTCCTCTCCTTGTTTAATCAATCAATTACCATTTCAAATTCAATGATAATTGGAACCTTAGATGGTCTGATAAAGACTGGTCTCTTATTTTCAAGTTTATGTGGTCTTCTGTTTGTGAGCCAAAGAAAATTTGTTTTAGGTGATTGCTCATTTTGAAAAAACTTCTTGCTTTCAATGGGGTGTCTAGTTTGGGTATCCCAATGACAATCAGTGTGTGTAAACACTACAATATAACTGAATCATTTGATCACTTACTTTTAGAATGCCCTTTAGCCTTTAAGACTTGGTCTATTTTCTTAAGCAATTACTTGGGTTGGGATAATAAAATAAGTTATAACTGGTCTGAAATCTTGTTTGGTTATGTTAGAGTCTTTTCTAATGAGCTTAATAAGTTTTGGTTTGTTCTTACTGATGAAATCTTGCGGCATATCTGGAAAGCAAAAAATGATGAACTTTTTGTTAGATTAATTGTCATTGATGTCAAAGGAAATATTTTGAAGGAAATCGTCAAGGCCAAAGGGCACTAAATCGCTATCTTTTGGCTATCATTCTTGGCCGATTTCATATGGAGTTCAAAGGAAATTTGTAATTAAATATAAGCGTTTACAAATGACAAACTTCATATATATGGCTGACTTCTTTTGTTTACCCTTGGCACCTATGTTATTGGTAAATAAATTTAATTTATTATTTGTTTTGGGCCAAACCTACATGCTGGCCAACCACACTTTGGTAAATGTTCCAAAGTATATATAATTTTATAAATGAAGTTTATATTGCCCAAGTTTTAAAATGTGAAGGGATGATAAAAAGGAGCAGCGATTATTATATATCATAAAGCAGTGATTCCACTTATTAAGAAGCAGCGATTCATTATGAAAATACAGAATTTATGTTTATGAAGGCAACAATTCTATGTGATAGGATATATGAAAGCATTTGAGGATAAATAAAAGAGTTTAAAGGAAGTGATCATATCTTAACAAAAAGCTCATGTCTTTCTAAAAGAATATCACTCTTCAGAAGGATGTCTCTCTTCATAGAGACATAAGGATATAAATGGAATAAGAAGTGTGTAGAGAAAGTGCATGTAGAAGACGAAGTGATAAATATTATATACACCAGCAATTTTATGTGAAGAAGAAAGTAATTGAAGACTATTCAAAGGGAGATTCTGAAGGAGAAGTATCAAAAGAAAAAACAATACTTTATCTATCAAGAGATTGGTGCCTCATATTGAGTTGATGCCTCAATTTTGACAGGGTTGGTACCTTGTATCAAGAGATTGGTGTCTCTCACTGAGTTGGTGCTCAGTCTAAGGGATTGGTGTCTCCAGTAGGTTGATGCCTACGAAATTGTATTCAGGTGAATTATATAACAGCATTATTTTGCCTTGGTTTTCTCCCGCAAGGGTTTCCACATAAATTCTGGTGTTCTTGTGTTGCAATTTGTTAGATCTTGCATATTGATTATTTATGAATAATTTGGTAGAAGTTTGGTTGCATATTGATCAGTATAATTGTGTGCTCGTCACTTTTCAAGGCAAAAAAAGCATTTTACTGTCTCATTCTTTGAGCTCCACTTTCTTTAACATAATGATGCAGGTTTTTATGACTTTGGAGATTCCAAAGAGCAGGTTTATGATTGTTTTAAAAGAAGTGCTCACCCTGCTTTACAAGAAAGAGGTGGGCAGTGCACATTTCTGGCCCCAAGACAGAGATAATTTAGACAAGGATGAGCTACAGCTGCCGAGGGAGTACATGGACAAGCACAAGGATAGCAGACTGAAGTGGAAGTGAAAAAGAACTCAAAAAATTTTGAAAGATTCGAGTCTATTTTGAAGGATCTGGACCTGGCTGATGAGGCTGATCCTGTCATTGGGACGTTTGAGTCTGATTACTATGAGAATGATAGTAATCAAAGATGTTGCTGGGAATGGTAGATTGTCTCATTTACTGGTCTTGGTTGGTTCGGATGATATTTAAGATGTATTTTTTATAACATTCTTACTGTCGGTTGGTTATACTTTTGTTACCCAATGGAGGTTGATTAAGTCTGTGGGTTGTCTTAATTATTGTTGGCTCTTAGCTTGGCCTGAGCATTAAAATTAATGCGTTTGCACCTCATATTGTACCTGCTTTTTGGTTTTTTATGGTAAACAATCTCTAATTTTATTTTTTAAAGTTAAGAACAATTATTAAAATAAAAAAATTTAATGCTTCCAATCAATTTTTAAACTTTTGCACAGTTAATTCCAAAAGCCTTTTTCTAAACAATTACAATATAAAAACAATAATCTTTACATATTATTTTTAAATTTAAATCTGGATATTTTTTCATTTAACTCCAAATTCTAGGTAGTAAGTTAGTTAACAAATTTTATTTTAATATTTCTACTTTTATTATTTTGCAGTCGTGACATCTAGAGGCAGAGACAGTCTTTTATGAATGGAAATATTGTTGCCTAACTCTGAATTCTAGGTAGTAAGTTAGCTAAAAAAAATTATTTTAATATTTCTACTTTTATTATTTTGCAGTCATTACATCTAGAGGCAGAGACAGTCTTTTATGAATGGAAATATTGTTGCCACTAGCAGATGAACTTTGTGGAAAGAAATTTCATGGCAATTAGACAAAAATGAAGGTTCTATTTTTTGACATAATGGAAAAGGAGGTTGAACCCTGTACTAATGAAAAAGTAAGAGTCAGAGACAAATCTATCTCCTAAAGATCTGACACAGGAAGCTTTCAATATATTGAACAAAGTGATTTTAGTTTCATTTCTTTTCCTATATGATGCCAATGTACCGCTTCTCCAATAACAACAACAAAAAGCTAAAATATTTACTAAATGCAAAAGGTCATCATATTATCATATTAAAAAAAAGGTACAAAGATGGAGATGGGACCAAATGCACTAGCTCCAAACAATATAAAAGATCCATGATCCATTTGAAAAAACAACACACTTAAATGCAAACTAATTCCAATCCTTCCTAGTGGCGACTAGGGTTTGGTAAGTGGGGGTGTGTGGCAGGAGTAGTTGGGGTGTGGTTCTAATGGCTTTGAGCAATGATTTAGATGAGGTATAGGGGGACGCTGCTATGGCGGAGGCGGGGGACGGGGTTCCCACCCTGTCTTCTCCTAGCATAGGCTTGTCGAGGATTGGTGCGTTTAAGTTGCAGAAGGTTAATGGTTGCTTGGAAAGGGCTCAAGTGTGCCCGGTGGTGGTGATTCAAAAAGAAGCAGTTTCAGATGATTTAGAGTATTTCAGCAAACATGTTTTAATCTGTAAGTTTTTGGGGATGAGGGTTTCTTTACCCTTCCTTGAACCTTGGATTCAGAGGACTTGGAATCCAAAGGGGGATTTTGAGATTTTGCTAGCGGCAAACAATTTCTTCTTGGTAGACTTCTCATGCATCTCAAATAGAAATAGGGCTTTTGAAGGTGGCCTGTACTTTTATAATCAGGTTGGGTTGTTTATTAAACCATGGCATGCGGGTTTTAATTCGGCAGAAGAGTTGCCATCCAAGGCCCCAGTGTGGGTGCGCCTTCCTTGGTTGCCACTTGAATGTTGGAGGAGTGATATTCTGCAATCTATTGCCATGGCGTTGGGAAAACCGATTGGCCCCTCTCAACAGACTCTGGAGAGGAGAATCTTTTCCTATGCTCGTGTTTGTGTGGAGATTGACTTGAGTCAGCCTTTGCCTGACTCTATTGATTTGACAATGGGATCTAGTTCGTGGACACAACCCCTGGATTATGAAACCCTACCATTTAGATGCCATTTATGCCGTGAGTATGGTCATCTTCAGAAAAGGTGTCCACGTGCTACTGGTGTGGATAACTCAAGGAATGGGAAGGATACATCAAACTTATGATCTAAGAAGGGAAAAGGACCCATGCAGGGGGTGACTCCAAATAAAGATGGGTTTGTGCCTGTTAGGACACGAAATAAAGGTTGAGGGATGAAGAGGACTTTTCAGGATCGCCAGGAGGAGGGGGTTTTCAACAGGTTTGATGCGCTGAATGATTTAATTCATGAGGAGGGGGTCTCTCCTGACATGCATGTGGAAGCTACCCCAGTTACTTCTCATAATCCTGAGCTTATGGCTCTTACATCTTCGGCTTCTGGTCCTACGATAGATCCTGGGGAAGTAAAAGATTCTTCTGTTCCCTCCCCTGTGGCTGGGCTTGGGGATCCGTGTGTGGAGACCGGTACTTCTTTGGTCTCTGTTGATGTAGGTGTGGGCTCGGCTGGAGGTTCGGGTTCTGGAGGCTATGAAAAGAGTAAAGCTTCCGCTTCTTCTCATATTTTGGGTGTGCATCAAAAGTCCCTAAAAAAGAGTACTCCTGACAAGCTCCAAAAGGTGGGTAGGAAGAAGGATCAAGAAAAAGTTAAGTTGGTTGGTGAGACGTTGGTTGAATCTAGGCCCGTGAAGACCTTGAATACTCACTTCGCCCAACCTTCGCAATGATTGTGCTTTCGTGGAATGTAAGGGGTATGAATAGCATCCCTAGACAAAAGGCTATTCGGGATTTGGTCCGTGCACATTCTCTGGATTTGGTTTTTCTCCAAGAGACGAAGTTATCTATTGATAGCATGTTGCATAGTGCTTCTAAAATTTGGAATAGGGGTTTATGTCAGTGTGTGGGTGCACAAGGGAGCTCTGGAGGTCTTGCTTGCTTCTAGGATCCTCGACGAATCTCTCCTATTTGGCGGTTTTCTAGTAGATTCTCCATCTTTCTTGTTGCGCTAAGTTTGGAGACAAGGGAAAGAGTTTTTCTATCCAATATCTATGCTCCATCGGATGTCCCTGGTAAGATTCTTTTATGGTCTCATATAAATTTTTTGAGATCGTTGGATCCTTTTTACCCTGGATCATGTCAGGTGATTTCAATGCAATAGTCTGTCTTGAGGAGAAAAGGGGGGGAGTGCCTCGTTTGGACTCCTCCTCTGATCTTCTAAGGGAGAATATGGCCCGACTTCGGCTTGTGGATATCAAACCCTTAAATGGCACGTTTACTTGGAATAACAAGGAGCTTGGGGAAGAAGCTATTTCTGAAAGATTGGACAGGTTTCTAGTATCCAATTTCTGGGTCAATGACAGGTGGCTAACAAGCTCTAAAATCTTAGATTGGCAAGGATCAAATCATTGGCCGATCAAATTCTCTGCTCGCCTGGTTGGTGGCTCTAAGAAACAAACTTTTAAATTCCAGATAATGTGGCTTAGGGAGGAGGGTCTTTTTGACTTAGTGTCTAAATGGTGGGTTGCAGGTCGACCAACTTTTGGGACTGCTATGTACACTTTTATGAAGAGGCTTCAATATGTGAAGTATAAACTAAAGCATTGGAACAAGCATCAGTTTGGCAATGTGTTTCAACAGAAAAGGGTGGCCCAAGAGCACCTAGATTCTATTACTAGGCAGATCAAGGAGCATGGGTTTGATGCAGCTTTGAGCAGATTAGAGGATGAAGCAGTCAAAGTACTTGAGAAATGGGATCTTCGTGAGGAAATTTTTTGGAAGCAGAAGGCTCGTATTGATTGGCTTCAGGAAGGGGATAAGAATACATCCTTCTTCCATAACTCAGTAAAGGCTAAAAGACAGGGTAACATTATCTCTTCTCTCCGCTCTTCTGAGGGATTTGTTCTTTCTTTCTCTTTGGAAATTTCTAATGAGGCAGTTTGATTCTTCTCTAATCTTTTTTCTGAGGATACCCCACAGGCCATTGAGGAGGAAGACTCTATCCTGGCTTGCATCCCTCCTCTGGTGACAATGGATATGAATGCCTCTCTTCTCCAACCGATTTCTTTGAAGGAGTTAGAGGATGTGGTGTTTCAGTTGAAAAAGGCGAAGGCCCCTAGTCCTGATGGGTTCCCAGTCGAGTTCTATCAGGAGTTTTGGGAAGTGATCAATCTTGACTTGTTGGAGGTTGTACAAGAATCTCTAAGGAACAAGCAAATGTTGAAAGCTATGAATGCCATTTTCTTGCCCTTATTCCAAAGTGTGAGGGTGCTAATTCTCTAGATCTCTTTCGACCAATTGCTTTGTGCAACGTGTTGTATAAAATCATCACAAAACTAATTGTCGAGCGCTTGAAGCCTTGGTTGGATAAGCTAATCTTAGAGGAACAAGGAGGCTTTGTAGTAGGTAGACAGATTCTGGATGGAGTTGTGATTGCAGCGGAGCCTATTCATTACATGGCCTCTTCGAGGGAAAAGGCTATGTTCATAAAATTGGACATGTCAAAGGCCTATGATAGGGTCAAATGGGGTTTTCCGATCAAAATTCTTGGAGCCTTTGGGTTCAGCAATGAGTGGATTGATTGGGTCATGTGCTGTGTGAAGACGCCCTCCTTTTCAGTTCTCATAAATGGGGAATCCTCTGGGTTGTTTGGGGCCTCAAGAGGTTTTCGGCAGGGAGATCCTTTATCCCCTTATCTGTTCATTTTGATGGCTAAAGGTTTGGGGAGGCTCATTAAGTCCCAGGTTGCAACAGGGCTCATTCAAGGATGGAACTGGAACAACTCCCTTTCTCCTCAAACCCATCTTCAGTTTGTGGATGACTCGGCCTTGATGGGGGTTGTTAAGGTGGCTGAAGCAGTTGCTTTTCGTCAGAAATTGGATTGCTATCTAGCTGCCTATGGTCAACGTATCAATGAAAGTAAGTCTTGCATTTATTTCTTTAATACCCCCAGGCTTATACAACAACATATTGCCAGGATCTTAAGGTTTTAGGTGGGGAAACTTCCCTTTACCTATCTGGGTATCCCTCTGGATGTGCGCCCACCTCCTAGGCGTTTTTGGTAGGAGGTGATTGATAAATTTTGAGGTTTGGTTTGCCATTGGACCTATAGATGGTTATCAATGGCGGGCAAAGTCACTCTATTAAAGTTTGTTGTGCAAGCTCTATCTATATACAGATGTTTTGTAATGACTGCCCCTTCAAGTTTCATCAAGGACTTTGAGGGGCTTTGTAGGCAGTTTCTTTGGTCAGGTAAACTCCTCTCAAGAAAGTGGAGCTTAATTAAATGGGAAGTTGTTTGTCAGCCGAAGCAGGATGGTGGCTTGGGATTGTGTAGAGCGGATTGGAATGGTCAAGCGTTGGCTGCTAAGTTGTATTGGAGGTGGTGTTCACATCAGCATCAGACCTAGGCTAAGATCCTTACCTTCAAGTATCTTGGGGAGGTGGATGGCGCTGAGGTTCCTCGCTTTAGTCTTTTGGGAAGAGGTTCTATGATCTAGGAAACTCTCAAGAGGGGAGCTCCGCTAGTTAAACAAGGCCTGTTTTGGATCTGCAATAGAGGTTCTGACGCCCTCTTTTGGCTTGACTCTTGGGATGGCTTCCCGCCTATCCTCTCCTCACATCCTCATTTGGGGAATTTAAGTCGGATTTTTGTTCAAGCTGGTTGGAGTAGAGTGATGGATTTCAAAGCCCCTCAGGTTTTGGGGCAGATTGTCATTTATCAGTGGAAGGATATGTAGGAGTGGCCTTTGGACGGTTCTTTGGAGGATAGGAGGGAGTTTGTCCTCCATTTTAGTTGATAGAGTGTGTTGTTCGCTTCCAGAGAGGGATGTGCTGGCTTGGGGCCCAGATCCTAAAGGGAAGTACTCTGTTGCTTCAGGGTATCGTGCTTTGGACAAACAGGCTTTAGGCAATGCTGAGGTTCCTTGGTGAAAAAACATTTGGAATAAATTCTCCTGGCCAAAATGCAATTTTTTCTCTTGGCTAGTGGTGTATGGCAGGTGCTTGACTTAGGACAACCTCTGCAAGCGAGGTTGTTTCCAAGGTCCCTCTTTATGCTTCCTTTGTCTCAAAGATGTTGAGAATGCTTCTCATCTTTTCTTTCAGTGCCCCTTTGCTAGAACTATTTGGCACTTCTGGTGGGGGGCTTGGAATATGCAGTGTCGACATCACTCTTCTCTTGGTTAGTTCTAGCAAAATACTGAGCCTACTACGGCAAAGACTTCATTTTTGCACACTGCCTGGCCTATTGGCCCTAGTCTAATTATTTGGTAGATTTGGTTGGAGCGCAACCGAAGGATCTTTTTGGACAGGAAGTTACTAGCGGGCCAAGTTTGGGCTCACATCCTCAGGGCTTTACAAGAGACGTTACATGCTAAATGTGATTTGTCAATACCAGTTGACCCTAGGGATGCTGGAGTAATTCAGAAGTTGGGGATTTTTGTTGGTAGTACTGGAAGGCCCAAGGTTGGGCAGGGCAGGTGCTCTAGAGGGAAGATCTTCAAAGGAGGGCATTGGATGCTTCCTCCCACGAGGGTTTTGAAAATCAACACTGATGGGTCTTCTAGAGGTAATCCTGGGAACGCTGGTATTGGGGGGGTGGGCAGAGATAGCTCTGGGGTGGTTGTGTTCTTTTTCTCAGAATATAAGGGGCAACACTCTAACAACCTCATGGAGGCCTTAGCAATTCTCTCGGACTTGAAGAGGGCATACGCTCTTGGCTGGAAACAGATTATATGTGAGTTTGAGTCTCAGGTGGTGGTTGACTTGATAAATAGACGTCATTTTGAGGCTGTTAGTTGGCAATTGGTGGTGGTGGCAAAACAAATTGCCAGCCTTGGAGATTTCCTCGATTCAGTCACTTTTTCCCATATCCCTCGTGAATGGAACAAGGTGGCTGATGGGCTGGCAAAATGGGCTTCTGAGAAGAATGGGACGTGGTTGGTGGATAATTGGGACATTTTACCGAGGGACCTTGCCCAGGATTTGGAGGGTTGGGTTACTAAGGATGTCAAATGCTGCACTACTGATTCTTGATCTCTTGCTTGTTGTCTTGTGGCCCTTTCGGGTTTTCTTTTGCTTAATGCTCTATAGTACTATACCTCTCTTGTTGATTAATAAAAGTTTTTACCCCTCTTTTTAAAAAAAAAAATTCCAATCCTTCCTAGTCATTCCATGTAACAAACAATGATGTCTCAATTAAATATTGAACTTGAAACCTTAGAGCATGGCAAAGCTATAATAAAACCAAATTTCAAGTTTCTCAAACAATAAATTATTTGAACAGGAAAAAGGATAAACTAATAACCTTTTAAAATAGATACACGAGTCTTTGCATTCTTTATGGGAAACTTTCTACCAAGCCAGTGAAATTCTTTCATAGATGCTGCCTGTTGAGTCCTTGCCTCTGCCATCACAGCCTGGCCCAAAGAAACAGATATGAAAACCAGAACATACAATAGGATTATAAATGGTTGTCTATCGAAATAGATAGTAAATATTCTATTAATTTGCATCAAAGACAGGAAACCAGTTTGCCACTCAAACAAGTGCAATTGGAAGTCGAAATAGAAGTATTTAATTTATGTAATTTGAGCACAAAGTTCAACTAGCAGAACGAAAAGAAATGTATCTGGCCCACTCCCATCCATTAAGGAACTATAAACTGGATTACATTTAGGAACACAGTAGAAAAGAAAAATTTGTATCATTTGGACCAAAGTTCAACTACTGGAACGATAAAAAAGAGTAAAATAGAAATTGATTGATTTTCTAGATGAATAATCAAGAGGGAATCCATTTTCTTCACCAAATTAAATCCACATAGGAAGACAGCAGGACTAACGTGCTTTAATAAAAACATAAATAAATAATGAACAAAGTCAGCAGAGCGCTAGATGGAGACAACTCCAAAGTAATCAATATACTTTACAAAACATGTGTATTTATACAAGTGAATAATGCCAAGTTCCTAAGTTTAGAATCTCAGCATATGAAGAGTAATTCTTGACTCCCAAGCAACAACTATAAAATATTGTATTGACACATAAAAAAAGTTACAAACACTAGATTACATAAATATTATCCAACATAACATATAATTACACAATGCACAAGAATAAACACTATCCAACATAGAGAATGAAAATAAATCTAACATAGATTAAAGATTCTTAACAATACTCTTCTCTGTCGACTCATAATTTCAAAAGCTATTCAAAAATAATAAATTTTTAATAAGAATATGAATCCTACTTCCAATTTTGCCTGCAAAAGGTCAAGTGCTGGGCCTTCTTGAGTGCTAAGGTCCAGAAGTTCAGAACTCTCCATGTTTGATTGTCCCATTTTGTATAAACAATATCGAATATTAGGTTCCAGCTCTTCAACACGCTGCCGGCACAAGACCTGATTTTCAATATCCCCAAACTTTCCCAGCTCATCATAGACAGCCCTGTATGACAAATAAAACCAAAGAAAAACAGTAAAGCCAAAAGCCTGTCATTCTCTACAGTAACAGCTGAACAAATCAAATAATTTTGAATTCTTTTGGGAGAAGTGCAGGCCAGTAAATGATCAAGTAAAACAGCAGAGGAAAGATGAAAGAGAAGTGCACAAAATCCATGTAATTTACAAGTGAAATGCCATGATAAAAAATTCTTGCAATTGGGAAGAGACAAGTCTGGACAATGATAGACATAATGAGTAAATGCCGGAAAAATAATGTAATAAAAGCTAAATAATCAAGAAGAGATGAAGAAATCCTATAAGTAGCAAAATAAGACACATTCATTTTCAACACCAAGTAACCAGACAAAAAGGAAACCTATAAACTGCAAAAAAAAAGCATTCATCCCAACACCAAGCAACCAGATGTATGTATACTAATAAAAAATAAACAAAAAAGCATCTACACATATAGCATCTGATTGAACTGCTAGACCAAAACCCAATAAGATTGACTATTTAATGCAAAATATGACTCTATTCAATGTTTCTAGTTATAACGGACAAAACCTTAAGAGAAAAATATGCCAGCATAATGGGCATGAAAGGTTAGGTCAAACCTGGCACGTTTAAAATCCATCAAAGCTGTTTCCCAATTCTGTTCTCGCTCCAATAGAAAGCTCCCCCTCATATAACATGCATATGCCTGCTCACAACAGGATGAAGAATTAGACGTCAACTATCCATATAAAATCAAGATTTTAAAAAGATAATATTATCGCAAAATAAAATACATCTTGAAATCTTTTGTATCTCAGTCCAAAACCAAATAATACAAAATATAAATTTGACATCAAATCACCATTAAATTGGACTAAAGATCAGCCATATATTAATATTTTTATTTTATGAACGGAAATACTAATAAAAGATCACTAGTATAAAGACTGACTGGAATGGATGCCAATAAAGAATTTCAGATCCTCTATTTTAACTGTTTAGGCCACTACAGTGAGCATCAACTAATCATATATGTTGCCAGATCATACAACAAAAATGAACATAAATTTCATATTTGTAGCTTCAATAATTCAAGGAATGAAAGTGTCATGCGCTCCCTGAACATTAGCAATAATAGTAGCTGCAAACAACATATAGTTACCAATTTTACCAACAATCCCACTCTAGGGCCAAGACAGTCTCTTATCTAGACACTACAGAACTTAATTGGTGAAACAGGTTAATCTCACATATTCAAGACAGAAAATGCAAATATAAAGCACATGGTGGACATTTTTAAGAAGATATAACTCTATGAGAAGAACATGGCACTGTTCATGCAAAAGATTGTGCAATGCCCATCATGCCGATAGAAAGTAATTGCGCAGCATAGTAGCCCTGCAGAAACTTCCTCACACTTTACATCCAAAAAATTCACAATAAGAATTTACATTTACACAGCAGGAAATTAATTGTTAGTACAATAAAAAGGGTTTTAGCGAAGACCTCACAATGTGAGGCAAAATGGGGATGAAGTCTGGACTACCAAAGTAGAATTATGTGATTCTTGGGAGAAAGACAATATTACATTTTCACCTTCATGATGATGATACGAGTTTTGAAAGAATATAGAAAGAAGAAAGAGATGATGACTGCCCCATGGACAAGATTTCTCCTTCAAACCAATCTGGACACCTGCAGAACCTTCAATAAGGACAAAAATGCTGACAAGTCATTTTATCAACCCCGAGAGAAAAACAGTCACATGCAATGGAAAGGTTAAAGACTGACACATGCAATGGAAAAGCCAAACAAATGTAGATGCAGAGCAGAAATGACAGTGTAGCAAATACATATATAAGCTAAATGGAAACCACCTCTTTCATTACAGAAAAGACAGTGACATCTGTAGAATTGTCTATTTCACACAAGTCCAAACATTTTACAGAAAGCAGATGAAGGCATGCCCAGCGACTATTTGGCCAAAAATCAAACAATCCACAGAGTTATGTTTCAAGGATTGTGGTGGCCTATTCATTAATCCAATGCTTGTGCTTAAGTTCAGAAATGTGAAATCTTCCACTGCACACAATTGAGGCAATATCTTGCCATTCAAGCCAATCTTGTCTACAAGTCCTGTCAAATGATGGTCCACTGACTTGCTTGCACCTCTTACATTGATCTCAATCTAAGTATTCTTGTTACACTTGATAGCTTCAGTAAGTGGCCTGAAGTCATTGCAAGAAAAGCGCATGAAGCAGATACCATACAAAAATTCCTTAATACTAGCCATTCACTTTCACTACACTCTTTGAGATTCAGACTGTTTGTGGTACATAAATTGTTGATATTGTCATTGTTGGCTTAACTCATAAATTGATGAATCATTGCTGCAAAAAAGTGCTTTGTACCTCCAGTACACAAATAATATAGCCAAAGCCTCTGTTAATATTGTTGTTCAATACCATTATAAGTCATGTGGTAAGGATTATAAGAATTGGAACAACTACCATCTAGAATGTACTTTGGCACATTATTGGCATGTAGAAGTTGCCAACTGGTTATGAAACAGATGAGCTTTTAAAGTTTCATAATTCATCATTACCAATTGTCACAACCAACTGATGAGGTGATAAGCACTCTTAGAAACTGTGCCTTGAAAACTCAACCAATTAGATGAAACCTGTCAAATTATAAACTAGAGTTAGCAAATCTGGTATATCTGCATTAAAGTCACACATGATTGCAACCTCAAAAAAACAGCCACTGCAAGAAAGGGATTGGCTACCACCATTTGATTCTCAGCTCAAACAAAAGCAGTTAAACAAAGAATCTGTATGCGTGGTGCTACCACTTTCAACAAATATGAGAACAACTTAAGGGAATTGAGGAAGTTAAATGGAGAATTGATGCCCTATAGATTTAATGCCCACCAATTAAACTCCATAAGTATTTGGCAGAACACAATCGAAATTGTATCCATCACATAGAAGCATAAATCCTCAAAAACTCACAAAAATCCTGATTTTTAAAAAAATTTCAACCGAAACAAATTTTTCCCAAAAAATCCCAATTTAATCAACCATGATTTTCAACGATTTTTAAGGGTTTAAATCATGAAAAAATCGCATAAAAATTGCAGAATCTGAAAAATTGCCCAACCAACCTATCACAAAACCAAAACAGTGTGAAATTGCTATTTAATCAAGTTTTTCCATTGATTTTAGCACAAAACTGAGTGCTGGCTGCTGGGATGTGGTTCTCCATCACAGATTCACTAGAGTTCATCAGATTGTTGAGGCAAATCACAGGTAGGCAACCTTGAATGGACATATATTTCTAATAGATGTTAAGGACATTAAAATAGAGACACATTCTTTGGTATGCTTCTACACTTGATGTTGAGGACATTAACATGAAATGGTTAAAAGATGTGTTGCTTTTTTCTCTATATTCCACACAATTTAGTGGGAAATAGTAGACAATATCATAAATACTAAGTAGGGCTTCTATCTTATATTTTAAACATATCCAAACCTTATAAAAGTCCTTGCCAAAAGTAAATACAGAAACCCAGAGTAAACTGAAGTGAAACTCTATTGGCTAGATATCAACCTAAAGAGGTTTGTTTTCTTTGAATTCTTGTGATCCTGACTATTCAAAAGAATTTTAACATTTCAATTGTCAACAATAATACCAAGGTGGTTGTTTCAGAAGCATTTTCTATTACTTTATCTTGAGCTATTTGATTCAAAACCTATTAAGTTGTACTTTGCAATTGCTTCCTTTGTCATATAATTTCCCTTTCCCACTCTTCATATACTTCTCTTTGACATTGTTCTAGAAATAGCAAGTACTATTAAATCACAAATACGAACCAATTAATTCTTGTTTTGTAATTTATGATTACTCAAAAAAGGAAATTTGTCTTTTTAATGACTTTCTTAAGTGTGAGGATTTTGAGATCCTACAGGCCAACTTGGATATCATAAGGTTGAACGACTTAGGAGAAGCTCTAAACTAGGAGCTTCATCATCAGAACTTGTAGCCCTCTACCATAGCTCTATTTGTAGTAGCAAAAATGTCATGTCCCCAATTTGGGACCTATTTCCAACTTGCGGGAAAAGCATTTTTAAATGCTAATTAAAATAATATTAAATAATAATATGATAATATTAATATTAAATAATAATAATACAAAAATTAAATATAATAATAGTAATAATAATAATAATAAATAATTTAAATTATTGATAAATAATTTTTAGGACCTAGGTCGACCCATTTGGGAAGGCATTACTGCTTCCTATTTATATCGGCATGTTTCAACTGTGAGCCTTCACATATCACGATTTGAATTGGAACATAGCTTTCGAGCTTTCAAGGACGTAGTCTCCTATCAGTCGACCAGAGTGGGACGAAAACCTCACTCTGCAATTCGTGATACCATCTCCTATCTTAGTTCGTATTCCTTGATTTTGGTCTGCATCAGATTTGGCTCACTCTAGTATTGGCGCGACTCACCATTCACAAGGCCTCCAAGAGTCATTGCCTTTCTGGCTGACTTCCAAATCTCCACATGGGCAAAGATTACTCATTTCGTCCCCATTGTTTGGCGGAGCATTTGACACGACATTTCAACAGGTCTCAACTAGACGGGAATTACATCTTACAGAGGCTTGGGAAGTTCCTAGTTCCTATCATGCCGACTCCAAGGAAGACAACCACTCCATCACTCAAGGCCTAGAGATGAGTTGTCATAGAAGTCCATGGTAGCAGCAACACCATACAAATTTACCGTATCAATCAGCAGAGTCTTCATACACCGTCAATCATTACTAGTGTAGTAAACACCTCACGAAAGAGCACACGGGACAATTGCAACTCAAGGATTTCAAAATTGAACAAGACTCGACTATCTATTGATCTTCCATTATTCAAGCTACAAGTGAGACGATCAGCTGATACTAGCATTTGTCCAAGCTCAAATCTTGGAGGGATTTCCAAAATTTGTGAAACATTCAGTATCCCTGCTTGCATGAAGTGATTTGAGCGCCAAACCCTTCATCATGGACATTGTTGTAATTCTCAGTTGCATTGTGAGATCCATTATTGTTTTCGTCAACCATACTCTGTATTTTCAGTACTTGGACTGTTACAGTGGTATCAACGCATGAATTCTACCAATTTGCGGGTCTATTTTCTTTTTGACGCATGCAGATCTACATTGGACAAGAGAAATAACATGGATTGCAGATGTAGTTTACCCAAATTCTTACCTAGAGTTGAGGACATAGACCTTGTCCAAGAGCTATTATTGAAAGAACGAAAAAAGATAGAAGAGTACGCGTCTGAAGCCCCCAAAATCTTGGACCAATACTAGAGTTTGTCAGATCATGCAAAGGCTTGTGTTCCCCTTGATGAGTACCCGAAGGCACTCGAGTCCCATTACCCCCACAAAAAGGGATTTTATGACTACATAAGGCAAAAGAAGAAAGAAGAGGAAGATTCAAAAACTACCAAGGAAGAGATTAAAGGGCCAGAGCCAGAAGAATCAGTCTCAAAACAAGAAGAGCCCAAGGTGATAGAACATGAGCCAAACGCACAAAAAGAGGAAGTCATAGAAGTGATCGAGTCCCTTGAAGACGTCGAAGGGGAGCTTGAAGTGGAGAAGATTTCAGCTATGCATAAGGGGGTCAAGGAAGATATGATGATAATATATTAGAAAGAAGGATCAAAGTTTCAAGCTAACCAACAAGACACCTCTATGACAAAAGGTAGTATTGTCCAAGTTGCATCAGCCCAAACCCAAGAATTGCAGGTCTATCAAGGAAACCCTATGATAATGCACTCTAATTACATGGAGGGCCAAGAAACTTTTACATTCCCTTGTTCCAAGATTGATCAAATCATTGATGGAGTTTGGATGAGAGATGTTTATCTCGTCTCAAGGTTGCATAGCGATATTCTTCAACAGAGCATGTTGGAAGAAAATGTTGACATTAGGATTTGTATGATTGATGAAGTGCCTCAAGAGATGTTGCAGAAGGGCAATGATGCTAGAGATGGTTACATCAAGATAGCCCAACAAAATGGCAGAGCAGTGACTTTCAAATCGATATGGGATCCTGGTATACAAGCGTGAATTGCTTGAGGACAAGCAATTTTCGGGATGGGAGGACTATCATGTCCCCAATTTGGGACCTATTTCCAACTAGCAGGAAAAACATTTTTAAATGCTAATTAAAATAATATTAAATAATAGTATGATAATATAAAATATTAAATAATAATAATATAATATTAATAATAATAAATTTAAATTATTGATAAATAATATTTAAATTTAACTAATATTTGGGACCTAGGTCGACCCATTTGGGAAGGCATTACTGCTTCCTATTTATATTGACATGTTTCAACTTTTAAGGCATTAGATATCACGATTTGAATTGGAGCATAACTTTCGGGCTTTCAAGGATGTAGCCTCCTATCAGTCGACCAAAGTGGGACGAAAACCTCACTCTGCAATTTGTGATACCATCCCCTATCTCAATTCGCATTCCTTGATTTTGCTCTACATTAGATTTGGCGCACTCTAGTATTGGCGCAACTCACCATTCACGGGGCCTCCAAGAGTCATCACCTTTCTAGCTGACTTCCAAATCTCCACACGGGCAGAGATTACTCATTTCGTCTCCATTGTTTTACGAAGGATCTGACACGACATTTCAACATGTCTCAACTAGACTGGAATTGCATCTTACAGAGGCTTGGGTAGTTCCTAGTTCCTATCATACCGACTCCAAGGAAGACGACCACTACATCACTCGAGGCCTGGAGACAAGTTGTCGTAGGAGTCCATGGTAGCAGCAACACCATACAAATTTACCGTATCAGTCAGTAGAGTCCTCATACACTGCCAATCATTACCACCTCATGAAAGAGCACATGGGACAATTGCAACTCAGGAATTTCAAAATCGAACAAGAATTAGCTATCTATTGATCTTCCATTATTCAGGCTACAAGTGAGACGATCAGTTGATACCGGCATTCGTCCAGGCTCAGATCTTGGAGGGATTTCCAGAATTCGCAAAACATTCAGTATCCCTTCTTGCGTGAAGTGATTTGAGCGCCAAACCCTTCATCATGGACATTGTTGTAATTCTCAGTTGCATTGTGAGATCCATTATTGTTTTTGTCAAACATACTCTATATTTTCAGCACTTGGATTGTTACAAAAAAGTCATTGGCTACATTCAATTTTTTGGAACTTCATACTTGGTTTATAGGTTGACTTTGTACAAACTTTATTGTAATTGAAATTTTATCAATTGTAACCATCTATTTATTATTTATGCACTATTAAGTTGCTTTGTGCAATGCAAAGTAATCAATGATATGAATACAAACAACAAATTCCTATTTTCTACAATTCATGTGTTAAACTCTCTATTTTATTTGCTCTCTATATCTCTATGCTATGGAAACGCCCTTAAATTTATTTATTTTAAAAGTAGTTCTTGTCTCTTTTTTACAATTTTTACATTTTATCTTAATCCGATTTTTCCCCATTTTCTCTCGATTTTTTTAAAAATTCTTATACATTTGGTTTGCCGATTTTTTCCCCAAATGTTTTTGCCACTATGGGACTCCATCTTACACAATTCAAAGTGCTATCTCAAGCCTGGCAACGAGATTACCTTTTACTCATCCCTCTTTTCATCCACATAATGCCATGTGTCAATTACATGAACCTGCTTGAACGTTCTTTTGTCAGAGGCAATCATCAGCCACCTTTTTGCCCAGCTTACCTGTCAGACAAGCACAGGAATCAGATCTTTGTATGCTTGTACATAACTTTGGGGCCCACAAGCACGTCCAAGTCAATAATTACAGTTTACTGAGCCTCCAAGGCTACTTGCACATTGCAATGTACCTCACCTTCCTATTCCATATAAATGCTTGTCCTAATCATGCCAAAATCATTTTAGCTTATCTTACAAACATTATTCTACTTGATACAAGTTGCCTTTTGCACCTATAGGTTCAAGGCAAGATCCACATTTTCCCCCACTATTTGTTTTGTCTGTATTAAATGGTCATCTACCCCTCCAGTGCCTATGCACTCTTACCTGTCCAATTGGTCATTTTATTTTTTAGCCTCAGTCATTTCTACATATAGTTGCCAGTACATTTACAATCACCATCCACCAGCAAAATCTCAAAAATTGTTTGGCAGTAGCAATTCACTGGCTAACTATCCACACCAACCATTTCACTTATAATCACAACAGCCAAGGCCATAGTTTTCACAATCGCCGATTAATCTCCAAGTGGACGATTAATCGCCAGATTTTAAGCAAAACAATTATTTTCTGCCTTTACTCGCCAAATGCTACAATAGTTTTAATGGCTGATTTTTGCCCTCATTTTCGCATGGATATTTCAGGGTTTTTACAAAAAAAATTCTGTGTTTGTTTTTTTTCATGTTTTCTACATTTTTTTCTGCATTTTTTTGCCGCCATTTCGTCTATTTTTTAGCTGTTTTTTGCCTACTTTTGCCGCTGCTCTTGGTTTCTCCTCCTCCAAACTCTTTATCGCTGGTATTGACCTTTCATCGTTGGTTTCTACTGCAGCCTGAAAGTAGGGTTTTGAAAGGGTGTTTTAGAGTATGTTTATTAAAATGAAAATTACGGCCAAGATCCTAATAACGAGCACATTTAGGTTTTAACATTATAGATTCGCATAATTATTATATAATGTATATTTTATATAATAAAAAATAAATTATAAATAATATAATTATATTATTTATTAATATTATATATTGTAGTTTTTAACAAAACTATTAAATACATATATAAAATTATTTAACTAATAGTTAATAATTATTATATTTTTTATATGATACAAATGAGCACATTTAGGTTTTAACATTACGACATCATAGTTAAGTATATATTAGACTAATTAATATATATTATATATTTTAAATTTTTATATAATAAAAAATAAATTATGAATAAAATAATTATACTACTTATTATTATTATATATTATATAATATATTCTTTAACAAAACTATTAAATACATATATAAAATTATTATAATTAATAGTTAATAATTATTATATTTTTTTATAAGAAATTTTGCTACTTTTTAAGTTGTCGAGTATTTGCCAAGTATTTTCTGAGTGGTTGCCGAGTATTTTCTGAGTCAAAAATTTTGGGCTTGCCAAGTACTCTCCGATTCCGAGTATGTAAACTATGGCCAAGGCCATATATCAAATTTGAACATTCAAGGTCCACTTGCAATTTCTCATGAAATCAAATTTGTTATGGATTGTAGAGGAAGTTGTCAGAGTTGCTATTCTGCAGCTGTGTCAATTTCAATCCCTGCTTCATTTTCCCAAATTTCATGAATTTGAATAAACAATTCACAATGCCATAGATACATTCACAGCCATACTCCATTGTGGAAGATAATTATGCAACCGATCCTCAAACAGAAAATTTGAGAAAAAAATGCCAAATGGAATTCTTTTCGAACAATTATCCCAAAGTATGTAGGTTCTAGAATTTACTTCAATTAAGTTTTGATTAAGGATAAAATAAAGTTAGAGAAAAAGTGCATCAACACTGAACCCGTCTCTCCAAAATAACTAAGATTTTAATATACACAGCCAAGCAATGGACAAAATGTGATTTTTTATTTTAATTTGGAGGGTTTTTGCTAGTATGGTTTAACCTGTAGCATGACGTACTAAGGCAAAAATTTCAACTAAAGCAAAAATATAGCACTCTTACTCTATTATGCCATCATTACAACAACAAAAGGTTTATGAATGTTGCTTGCACATGTTCTCCTGCTAATTTTTCTTTGAAAGTGAAAGCTAAGTTTTTCAGAGACTACCATTTGTACCCTAATGTGCCCCGCATTACAACACCCCCAACCCTCAGCTAGTTTCAGCGGCTGACCTGCTTAAAGATTTGTCAATGGCCAATGCAATTTCAGAATTTGTTAGTAACTATGCTCCCTATAGACACATCTCCTGCCAAATTTGACCCCATCCCCCATAGGGGGCATTTCAGAGACACCCTGAAGGGTAGGAAATGTCAACAACCCATCTCCAAATTTGCAGAAAATCAGGACACCTTCCGGGTACTTGTATTTTCTTTTTACAAAATGCACCGGTACATTAGGGGATGGCTAGCCATTCCCTCTGGCCCAGGCATATTTTCAGTCACTTTTTTTACTCCATACAGCTGGGATGAACCACCAACCTTCAGCATTAAAAAGTAAATACATTATTTTTCATATGACGGGTTTGAGGGCTGCTGTAAGAGGGAGGAAAACACATCAAAAGATAATTTTAGGATGCTGATTTCATAGTCCTTACCTTATTGATGCTGTCACAGGTCTGTATGGTACTGCTAGGATATGGAAACCCTTTACTCAGATTTAGTATCAGGACTGTTATAATAGCTGTATGAAGGCCTTTCCCTCACATAGTGTTAATGTAAGAGAGAGTAAGCCCTAGAAGACACTTTTCAAGCTATTGAAATCTCAGTCCATGCATGTGATATTGCATTCTTGTACGATACATTCAGGCAATGGACAATCTGTAATATCCCCAAATAAGGATAATAGAAAAATAACAATATTTCCAAAACTAGGGCACAGAAAAATCTGAAACTTAATTTGCATATAAGGATTTCAACAACAAACTCAGAATTACAATCAGATTAATGATCTGATTTTTCTGCTAAAAGAAATAAATTTCTGAGTATTATTGAACTTACAAAAAGTACAGGAAGTCATTTTATTTCTACCCAGAAATTTCAGAAATGCATTACACATAAGTATGCAGATTTAAACATAAAATACCTCAGACCTTTAACAAACCCTAGCCACCCTCAAATATGGCATCTAACTCCCAAGACAAGGTAGTGCTAGGTCTGATTTACTTGCACTTTTGTTGTCATCCTCAAGAATGCTCAGAAAAGTGAAGATATCATGCCATAGTTGAACCAAATCTGAACCTTCAACTCTGAACTTCACCTCTAAATCGGCCTCCAAACCTGATAAACAATTGCAACCCTGAAAATTGATGTGCTAAGATTTCACAAACCAAAGCTCTTCCATCGAAACACACCTTTCTGACTAGGGGGTGCCCATATGTCTCTCTGAAACCAGAGATACTCGAGGGTTTCAGACCTTAAGCCAAGTTACAACAGTAATAAACAAAAAACTCACAACATAATCAGCTCTAAAAGAACCCTAGAGAGTTATATAATAACTCCCAAAGAGATGAATTAATCTCAACCCTTGAATCACCACCTCGTAATCCAAAGCTCCACACTAAAAACCTAAAAATTGATCCAATAAGCTCCTTGAAAACCTATGCCCCCATTTTGCCTTTTGTCACATGTTTTTCAAAAGTCACTTAAAGTACATAAAAAGAGGGACAACCTAAGTCTTTTGGCTAGGAGTTACTTAAGTTGCCTAAAAAGACATGCCCACAACTTAAAATGACTCAAGTTCACTTAAGTTGCATAAAAAGACGTGCACACAACTTAAGAATAGAATATCATACAAGCCAAAGACTCCATACTTACCCAATAACACTCTACATCCTCTTTCTCTTGGGTAATCCAAAGAAAGGACAGCCAATGTGCTGCTAATCTCATGATTTGAGTTGGGGACATTACACAATCTCACTTCCAGTGTTAGAGGGTTAATTGTAGGTTCAATCCGGCTATGCTAATTTTGTACAGCAGCAAGTATATCAGCAATAAATGATTGTAAATGTAAGAAATAAATGAGCAATTTCAACACTTAAATGCATACCTTTTTATTTGATATTAACAAATTTTAGGGCCAGTTTAAGAGGGAAATTCAAAAATAAACATCAAAAAGATGGCTTCAAGTTGTTCATGTCATCAGTTTGTACACCTGCTGTCATTTTTACATTAACAGATTTCGGGCCAGTTAAGAGGGAAAAATGCGCATCAAAAGATAACTTTAGGATACTCGTGTCATCAGTCTGTACACCTGCTATTGTAGGTCTGTACAATACAGCTTGAAGATAGAAAACCTTCATTTGATCAAGTTTGGTGTCAGGACTGTTGCAGCTATATGAGCTTTTTTCCTGACAAAGTGTTTGTGTAAGAGAGAATTAAGCACTAGATGGCATTTTTCATGTTTCTGATATCATCAGTCTATGAACCTAATATCACATCCATGTATGGAACAACTAGAGCAAGGAAATAATCACTTTTTCATGGTGAAGGTTGATGGTTCATCCCTGCTGTATAAAGTCAAAATTGCAGTGTTACCAGATGCTGATTAGGGACAGCTGCATATTTTCTATGTTTTGTCATTTTGCAGTTGAAACTTGCAGCATTTGGGCAATTTGTTGTAATTTTTATATAATATATATTTACATTGACAATGAAAGCTATTAAAATGTCAATTCAAGTCTAATGTTGTGTATTAGGGTTTTATAAAGCCAATGATGAAAGCCTTATCAATGTTATCATATGAATATTTAAATTTTCCTAATATATTAAAATTGTCTCTATTGTTTTAATAGCTGTCACCTATCATCCACAAAAAAATGGCCACCCAAAAAACCCATCCCCTGCCCTCCCCTTCCCGGAAGCTTGGGAGAACATATGTTAGTTACAGTATACTGAATCTTCAATAGTGGCAAGGGTACCCTTAAACACATTCAAGACATTCTCAAGAAACAAGTCAACAATTATATACAAAAGGAACAGTGTATATGGCACAAATCATACAAATTCCCACTTGGAATGTTGGTCAATGTTAATTGACAAACTTGAAAGGGCCCATTAAATGACTTGCCAAAGCAAAAACTAATGAAATCCTTATTGAGGCCTGCATTTCAGACAGAATTCATTCACATCAATAATTTTGCAAGTCAAAAGATGGAAGAGCCATGCATCCAATTTTGAAAACTCAAGACTCAAGTCCTTAAGCCAATGCTGATAAAGGGTGTTTCAGCTATCTCCTACTCATATCTCCAGCAAGAAGAAGAAAAAATGCATAAAGAGCAATTAAAAGGCTTTGAAGTTGAGATTCAACAAGCACCACAATAACAACCTTGATTTTTTTTAAGTTAAGAATCTAACAAAGTGGACACATTGGTTGGTTTTGTTCAAGTTCTAGATGCCCATATCCATTTTTGTTCTGTTAGATTGCACCAACCTTTGTATGAAGCTTCATGGACACATATTGGGCCTCTATCAAAATTGTCTGGAAATATTCTGCCAATTTCTACACCACACATTGTTGTCTAAAATCCATGTTTTCAAACAGACAACTTTAGCAGTTCAAAATTATTTAAAAAGATTTAATTCCACAAGTTGTGTTTGACAACAAATAGGAGTAAAATGGACTATCTGTACAAGATGGATTATCCAAAACAGTTCAATGGAAAGACAACATGATACATAAATTTGTCAAAAAATATGATAAAATATACCTATCCAAAAGAGGCTAGAAAATGTAAATGAGGTCTTACTCTCTTGAACGTGAATAATCTGTAACCTATAGAAGCATTGATGTTGACCTATATTATTTAGCTTCAACCTAACTTGTAACCAGGTACCAAGCATACAATCAAAGCACAATTGAACAAATTCACTGGATAATAAGTAAATAAGAGAAAATATAGTGCAAAATAATGAGCAACTAGAGTAGCACCATACCGTTGCTTCCAATGAGGTTCTGGAGTCTCCTTTAGCTGTGCATAACTGGCTAAAATGATCAGCCCACTTCACTGCTTTTTTCAATCTACCAATCAAATGTTGCCGTTGACGTGAATTTGGTCCATCAGGTACTTGCTTTTTCTCCATAGCATAGCTCCATGCCCTTTCTGCCAGGTAAAGGACTGCATGAAGAAACCTGCCAAGAGCTTAAAAATATAAGGCTGTTCCTTATGTAGATAAAATCAAAACAATATACTCTGCGAAACATATACATCGGCACTAAATATGAACTCAAAAAGGGAGAAAAATAGCACATAAGAAATACAACATAGTTATGCTCTAAAAGAAGACATAAGAAATTTAAAATAAAATGAAAAATAAAGCAGTAGTTTCTGTTGATATTTAATAGTTTATAAACTGCAAAAATTGTGACTTTTCAATTCATAATTGACACTCAAGATGCAAAGCTGTTCTCCGTTCTCCAGGTCCGTTTCCTCAGCATAACCGTCAAAATCATTTCAATCTTCCACAAATACAATACAATATCAGGCTTGGAAACTGTGTAATATCAGCAGTTTCTCCTCCAAATATTATCTGCATTTATTTAAAAACAGACCACTGTCCCTAGACTTGCATAAACACGTGGAAACCATTGTTTAGTTTGTAATGCAACCATATCCAAGCACTTTCAGGGTAAAGGTACATAAGTAATCCTACTAAACCCCTGGGTTGATGGCTGTAGCCCAGCCATTACCAAGCCCAGGTGGATTTCCTAAATAAGCACACTTTGATGTTCATCATTGGCTCTCATTGTTATTTGTCCTCATTAATTCAGTACTTCAATCATCTCAACATATCCATCCTTTCAAAACATAACTTGTAAGCTATAAATCCATCCTTTTGAAACATAACTTGTCAGCTATAAATTCGTTGCAATGTCTCAAAGAGATTATTGATTATTCATTATATAGAAAAATTAGATAAATTCAGGTTTCTTAAAGGAACCATCCAGTGCAGATGTCAACCTCAAGTTGCCTCGTGGAACATCTGTAAATGCCTAAGAGGGCTAAAAAGCAGAGTGACCCTCAGCGTTTGTAAACAGCTATTATTCTAGCTAGAAGAGCTAAAAAGAAGATTGAAGCCATTAAGAAGAGAGTTGTAGGATCTGCTCAGAAATCAATTTCATTTGAAAAGGTGGGTAGGGAAGATGGAAGATCCAAGTCCTCTTTATTTTTAAATCCCTAGTCATCAGTGAAAACCAACTCCTAAGCTTCTGCTTCAAAACCTTGTTGTAAATGCTCTAAACCTTGGAGCAGAGGTCATTTATGCAATTCAAAGGATCTTTAGGTCGTTTATGCACCCTTCTGAGTGTTAATGTTATGGCAGCTTCGGGTTCATCCTTCCAGCCACGAGTGAAGACATAAATTAATATAGCCTATCGGCTATTTATTTATATGTGATATTTAATGTAAAGGGGTGCTTCACTTGGCAACAATGTAATTTCTACAAGGGCTGACCTTCCTTGTAAACACATATTTTAATTGTAATTATATTTCTCTATTTTGGCCGACCTTGTACATGAAGAGGTGCGACCTCTCTCTCATTGTGTATATATACAAGGTCATTTCCATCCTTTCCATCATCAAGCAAGTTCATTTCTCTCCTTCATTCAAGTGCGAATTTTCTCCAAGAGCAGATTGCGAATTTCTTCAAGTGCAGATTTAGGTTTCAAGGAAGGGCAGATTATTATCTGTTTTGCATCTAAAGTTGGTGCTGAATACTGGCCTTGTGATTGGCCTCATTGTAAAGAGAATTGTTGCCACTATTTATATATATAAGAGTGATCTTTGTTGCTGGGTTTTTCTCCCTCAAGAGGAGGGTTTTCCCAGGGTATCTGCTGTGTTATTGTGTCTGATTTTGAATTACTTTATGTGCATTAAATCTGATCATTAAAATTTACACAGAGTCTAAATTTAAGTCCCATGTTGAAGAGATCCCGCTCTTGTTGAGCATGAACCAGAAGACCATTCTGAACCTATGGTAGAGACAGGGAAACTGTCATTGTCACTGGCAGCAATGATTGATTTAAGGTCTAGACCACCTTGATCCACTCAAGTTCTTTGCCCACATTAAAAAGAATAGGGTTTTGCTTATGGTATATCCTAAATATCTTGCTAAAACTTGAAGGAATTAAAGACCTCTGTTCACCTTGGCAATTGATCTTGTACAAGTCTTAAGTTGAAGCAATTTCTTTCTATTTGTGGGTGTAAAATATAGCATGTACTCTATTTAAAAAAGGAATAAATGAAATTGTCTTTTAGGCTTTTGTTTTAACAGCACACTTCTAACCATTAAACACTTACATAGTACTGTACAGGAGAGAACATATGTGGACGTGTTAAAACTATCACAACAGTACCTGGTTTGAGATACTAGTAATACAGTTCTCTTCTATGCCCCCAAACATCACACAGAGATAAAGATGAAGAGGGAGATTGAAAAGACTTTTTCAAGAAAAACTTATCGGACTACAAATAATTTATCAAGAGCATCTTATTATACTTTCAACTAGTCACAAAGAAAAAAAATCATAATTAAAAACAACATATAATTATATAATCTTCATGAACTTTGAAAATTGGAATCAGTAAATAAAAATAAAAGATCTAAATACCAGCTAAAAAGCAGTAAACAAGCCCATTGGCATGGGAACAACATAAGGGCAATGAATAAACTATGTCCTTGGATAGGGCATGCCTGAAAGCTAGAAAATAGAACAATTTGTCACAAACCTGACATCTGTCACAGAGGACTCGGTTATAGCTTTTCGAGAGTACTTGCCACGACCATGAGTGATTTTCAATGACTTGTACAGCCTCCGCAACCGTGCAGAACAGTACCTCCTGCACCAAGCCATTGCAAGGAACACGGAATGATTTCCACACTGTACCATAATTAAACATTAAAAAGAAACGTAAAAGACCGAATTACTAAACTTGACCATACAATGAAACCTAAAGGCTAGACTATGGCTACACAGAACAAAGAACATTTGATCATGAAACAAAAAGTTTTGATTGCCAAGTTGCCAATAGTTTTCTTAATAATTCATTAACTTAAGTTGCTCTAACTTTTGACATTTCAGTGATGGATTATCCAACTTCTACTTATTGATGACAAATTTTCTACTTCAGGTGTAGATGGATTGGCAAGATCTGGTTTCATAGTCCAAAAAATTCAGCAGCCAAAATTTTTTCTTGGACTTGGAACTTGGCAAAAACTCAGCATATTAAGAAAACATACAATTGCATAAAACAAAATTCAATTACATGCAAAATAGCATTTAAAGACATAATTGTCATGTCCCCAAAATCATAACCAACATACATAGTATTGGAATACTAAATCAGTATCAAAAATATAAACATAAAGGAAGGTAATTTAAAATATCATTATTATAATAGTCAAGTATAAAGAAATACAATTTAAAATATCATTATTATTATAATTATCATTGATAATATTATAATTATAATAGTCAGATATAAAATATAATATAATATTACGAATCAAAAAAAAATATAATATAATATTATTATAATTATAATAATATATAGAACAATTAATAAAAATAATAATATTCAAAAGAAGTGAATTTTTTGAGAAATGAAAATTGTTTCGAGAGAAGGGTTGGAGAGATGAAATGGGTGAAGTTGGCTCGGCAGGAGGCCGCGGCCTTCTAGGCCTGGCTTGCATGTGGGCATCCAGTGGTCGCTAGTGTTGGTCTTTTTTCTATTCGTTTCAAGAGCTGCCTGGGGGTGGGTCTTTTGTGGCATTCCAGGGGAAGATTTTATGTTTTTCTGATTCTGTGGTGGGTCGGGCTTGGTCGGCTTGTCTTTCTTTGGTCGCGCATTTTGGTGGGTGGTTTGTGTGGTTACAAGTGCCTCTGTTTGCCGTGGTAAGGTGGGAAGGTGTTGCTTGCGTTGGGTGCCGCCAGTTTGGGGTTAGGGTTGTCTGGTGTATGCTCTTGGGGCTATGGGAGGGCTCTAAGTCTGTGAGCGGTGGTGACTTGGTGGGTCTAGTGGTATGGGGTTTGCGGCTAGAGTGTTGGTCAGTGTTTTGTCTTTTTGGGGAGGTTTGTGGGGTGATAACCCTTGTGTGGGACCTTATGCTCTCAAGTTTCTAGAGGGCTTGGTTGTCCATTAAGGGTCTTTTTCTTTCCTCCAATGGCGCAAGGGGAGTCGTCGGGAGCAGGTACTAAGTTGGATTTCCGCTATGCTTTTGGCTCGAAACCCTTATCACAAAGGTTTTGGCATTACGACAATAATTTATTTGCTCAAGAATTGGAGAAGAATGAGATGGGACCGTCATGAGAGTTTGGATTCCCAAAGATTAATGGATGTCTCGAAAGATGCAAAGAGAGGCCGAATGTTGTGATCCCGATGGAGATGCTTGCAGAGGATATCGAGTACTACTCACGTCATTCTCTATATTGCAAATTTTTGGGACTGAAATCTCATTGCAATTTTTAGAAGCCTGGGCTCAGAGGACTTGGCTGCCGGAAGGAGAAATGGAGATTAGGCTTTTAGCAAATAACTATTTCATGGTTACGTTTGATTGCATGGCAGATAGGATCAAGGTTTTTGAAGGAGGCCCTTACTTTTACAATCAGGTGGGCTTGTTTATCAAGTCGTGGCATGCGGGCTTCAATCCGGCCGAGGAAATTCCAAGTCGTGTCCCAGTGTGGGTTTGATTGCCGAGGCTCCCGGTCGAGTGTTGGCGTGAGGATGTGTTGCAGTTACTAGCTTCAATGCTTGGTAAACCTATGGGTTCTTCGCAGCAGACGCAGTTTAAAAAGCTAATGACTTTTGCCCGGTTCTATGTGGAAATTGATTTAAGTAAACCATTCCCAGACTCTCTAGAAGTGTGTGCAGGATCTTACTCATGAATCCAACAGCTCGACTATGAGACCTTACCTTTTAGATGTCGTTGGTGTCATGAGTATGGCCATTTACAGCGTAGATGCCCAAGGGCGAAGCCTTTGGAGACTAATTCTTCACAACCTCCCAGTAATCTGCCTAGGTGGATAAGGGCAAGGGTCCTATTCAGGGTGGTGGCACGGGGGAGGATGGCTTTATTCCTATCAAATCTCGGAACAGAAATAAGGGGCAAAAAAGGACTATGAAGGAAAGGAAGGATCATGACTCTCTTAATAGATTCGAAGTTTTGGAGGATCTTAGCCAGCAGGAAGTGAATCCAGGTTTGGTAGATTTGGATCAAAGAATTTTGGGTACTGAACAACAGGGGCATTTTGTTGAGATGGAGCAAGCAAACCATCAGGAGGTGAGTTTGGGATTACAAGGTGCTAATTTGGATGGGGGAGGCTTTGGACAAGAGGGGATCTTTTCCGGGGTCTCTCCTGCTCCGCAAGAAAATGGGTCATTGCGCTTGGAAACAGATCTACAGTTGGTGACTCAGAAGGATTCAGGCAGTGTTGTGGTGAAGGACAGTGAGGCTTTGTCTCATTCCGCGCGGAAAACAGGCTCGGAGGTGGGAAAAAATAGTAAGCAATCTCCTCATTTGGGTATCTTGCAAAAGGATCTTAAGAAAGGAGGGGCGGAGAAAGTCTCTAAGCTGGGTAGGAAGAAGGACATGGAGAAGATTAAATTGATTGGGGAAACCTTGGTGCAATCAGGGTCAGTCAAGACTCTGGATTCTCATTTCTCAAGCCCTTTGAAATGATTGTCCTTTCATGGAGTATTAGGGGCTTGCACAGTGGCCCTCGACAAAAAGCTGTTCGGAATTTGGTCAGATGTCAATCTCCTGATATCTTTTTTTTGCAGGAGACCAAGCTGTCTGTGGATTGTATGATGGGTTTAATGCCCAAGCTATGGAAGTATGGTGAATGCCAGTGCATTGGTGCTCAGGGATCTTTGGGAGGGGTGGCTTGCTTATGGAACCCTCAGAAGATTTGCCCCCAATGGTAGGTGTCCTTCACGTCCTCTATCTCTATGCTGGCCTCTTGTCATGAATCTGGGGAGTTGGTTCTTTTTTCCAACATTTACGCACCTGTGGATCTACAGGGCAAGCAACTCTTGTGGTCGAATATTCGTGATGTATGAAGCATGTATCCTAATCATCCGTGGATTATTGGGGGCGATTTCAATGCTATCACTGAGATTGCTGAGAAACGAGGTGGTACCACGAGGTTGGAGGCCTCAGCTTTGTTGTTCCAAGACAATATTTTTGCTTTGAATCTCATTGATATCAAGCCCGACAATGGACAATTCACTTGGAACAATTGGAGGGCTGGCGATAACTGCATCGCGGAACGTCTGGATCGGTTTATGGTTTCTTGCTTTTGGGTTGGCGATAGGTAGTCTTCTAACTCAGAGATTCTGGACTGGAGAGGCTCAGACCACTGGCCTATAAAGCTTTCTGTCCTCTTGGCTAGGCGGCCCCAAGTAGCCTCCTTCAAATTTCAGCTTATGTGGTTGCGTGATCCTAAACTCCATGGTAATGTTGCTCAATGGTGGTGAGAGGGTCGACCATCTTTTGGTACAGCGATGTATGTTTTTGCTAAGCTTCTTCAGTTTGCTAAGTATAAGCTTAAGCGCTGGAATAGGCAATGTTTTGGAAATATTTTTAAGGCCAAGTCAAATGCACAAGCTAAGCTAGATGGTATTACGAGGCTGATTAGGGAGAGCGGGGTGACTGAGCCTCTAATGCAGGAGGAATCTAAGGCTCTGAAAGCTTTGGAAGAATGGGAATTGCGAGAGGAGATATTTTGGAAACAAAAAGCTAGGTTTGAATGGCTACAGGAGGGGGATAAAAATTATGCTTTCTTCTTCAATTCTGTTATGGTGCGGCGGCATGGTAACGCTATTCCTATTTTGGTCACGGATAGGGGAGAGACTCTGACTTCTTTTCAGAGTATCTCAATTGAAGTTGTTCATTATTTTTCATTATTTTTCATCCCTTTTCAGAGAGGATTCGCAGGGGAGTTCAGTGGAGGAAGCTCAAGTCCTCTCTTGCATCCCTCAACTGGTGTCCAGGGAAATGATGGAGGATCTTATGGGCAAGATCACTCTGGAAGAATTGGAGGGGACGGTGTTTCAGATGAAGAAAGGAAAAGCCCCTGGCCCTGATGGTTTCCCGATTGAATTCTTCCAAGAGTTCTGGGAGATCATCAAACTGGACTTATTAGAGGTGGTCAAGGAGTCGCAAAGAAACAAGCAAATGTTAAAGGCCTTGAATTCCACTTTTCTGGCACTTATTCCCAAGTGTGAGGGGGCCAATAGGTTGAGCCGGTTTCGGCCTATTTCCCTTTGCAATGTGGTGTATAAGATTATTTCGAAGCTAATTGCTAATAGGTTGCAAAAGTGGTTGCAGCTACTCATTTCTGAGGAGCAAAGTGGTTTTGTGGAGGGCAGAGAGATTCTGGACGGGATTGTTATAGCTACTGAGACCATCCATTCTATGGCAAATTCTAGAGAAAAGGCTATGTTTATCAAACTTGATATGGCAAAGGCTTACGACAAAGTCCGATGGTCTTTTCTTCAGAAGATCCTGGCTAATTTTGGATTTGGAGATGATTGGATTCAATGGGTCATGAGTTGCGTCACGTCAGTTTCTTTCTCTATTTTAACTAATGGAGAGCATTTTGAGTTGTTTGGCGCTTCTCGCGGAATAAGGCAAGGCCATCCTCTCTCCCCTTACTTGTTTATTCTGCTTGTGTAAGGCTTGGGGCGCCTTCTGAGACGACAGGTGGAGCTGGGCCTTATTCAGGGGTGGAGGTGGGGCGGTGATTTACCCCCTCAATCCCACTTGCAGTTTGTGGATGATACTGCCTTGATGGGGGCAGCCACCATTCGGGAAGCAACAAATATCCGCAGGGTGTTGGATATGTATCTTGAAGCTTCAGGTCAATCAATTAATGAAGACAAGTCTTCCATCTATTTCTTTAATACTCCGGATCCTATCCAGAGGAGAATTACTCAGATTCTTTGTTTTCAGATTGGGACTCTTCCTATGTCTTACCTTGGGTTTCCGGTTGTGGGGGGTAGATTAACGAGGGAGTCGTGGCAACCTATCCTGGATAAATTTCGCTTGAAGGTTACTCACTAGACCAACCGATGGTTGTCCTTTGCTGGGCAGGTTCAATTGCTGAAGTCTGTGGTCCAGGCTCTTCCCATTTATCGGTGTATGCTCCAGGTGGCCCCAAAGGGCTTTGTTTCAGATTTGGACTCATTGGCAAGACAATTTTTATGGGCAGGCAGTCTGATGTCTTCCAAGTGGAGTCTAGTTAGATGGGATATGGTTTGTTGTCCTAAGCAACTTGGTGGTTTGGGGTTGAGGCAATCCAAGCTGGCAGGGATGGCGTTGGCAGCGAAGCTTTATTGGAGGTGGTGCACGGAGAAGGACAGGATTTGGGCTAGGATCCTTTCCTATAAGTATTTGCAAGGTGCTCTTGGGGAAGATATCCCTCGCTACCCCTTGGTAGGAAAAGGATCGGCTATTTGGGCTACCCTAAAGAAGGGAGTTGCGCTCGTCAAGGATGGTTTATTTTGGATCTGTAGGCGTGGGATGAAGGTTCAGTTTTGGTATGACTCTTGGGATGGTCATCCTCCCATCCTCACTCAGTTCCCTAACTTGGCGGCCCTAAGTAGGAGTTTCGGTGATGCTGGTTGGACGAGGGTAAGTGATTTGAAGGTGCTTTCTTTTCAGGGTCAGTTTGTGAGTGCTAGGTGGAAGACTCTTGAGGAGTGGCCGGTGATCGGTATGTAAGAGGATTGTAGGACTCTGCATAATATTCTCTCGGGCAGACAGTGCAATCCCCTCAGGGATAGGGATATTCTGGCATGGTCACCTAATCCGAAAGGTCACTGCACGGTTGCGTTGAGATATCGGAGGTTGCTTTCTCAAAGGGTTGAGGGGGTGGAAGTTCCTTGGTGGAAGAGGGTGTGGAATAAGTTTTCTTGGCCGAAGTGTAACTACTTTGCCTGGATTTTGGCTTGGAACAGGTATCTGACTTGGGATAATATTCAGAAGCGCGAGTTTCAAGGCCCGTCTAAGTGTGTGCTATGTGGGAATGGTGAAGAGAACTCTTCACATCTTTTCTTTCGGTGTCCTTTCACCTTGCAGCTCTAGCATTCCTGGTGGAGTGTTTGGAGCAATCCCTGTGTTCATGTTTCCTCAATGGATTTTTGGAGTAGCTTGGGCAGACCTCCCTTGATGGCCTCCTTTTTGTAGGATGCGTGGCAAGCTGGGCCTATTTTCTTGTTGTGGCAGGTTTGGCTGGAAAGGAATAGGAGAATTTTCAGAGGGGAGCTGTTGCAGGTTCAGCAAGTGTGGTTTAGAGTTCTTGGGATGATTCAGGAGACAATTCAAGCCAAAGGGGATGTGGAGATGCCGCTTGAGAAGAGGGATGTAGAGTTGGTGGCCCAGTTGGGTATTCAGGGGTTAACCCCAGTCGCGTCTTATTGCCTGAAAGGTAGGCGGGTGAGGCAGCGAGTCCAACGGCTGGGGCACTGGCAGCCTCCCCCTGTGGGTAACCTGAAGGTTAATACTAATGGTTCTTCCAGGGGTAATCCTGGTCCTGCTAGAGTTGGTGGGGTTGGCAGGGACTCTTTTGGCTCGGTGGTTTTTCTTTTTTCCTTACATAAGGGGACACAGATTATCAACCTTATGGAAGGATGGGCGATTCTTCATGCCTTGGAGAGGGCCTATGAGTTGGGGTGGCATAGGGTTATTTGTGAATCTGATTCACAGGTTCTGATTAATTTACTCAATCAAGGGAGGGCGTCGGATGTGAACTGGCAGTTGGCAGTGATGGTGCAACAGATTGGTAATCTTATGGAAAGGGTGTCTTTTGTCCATATCCCGCGTGAATGGAATAGGACTGCTGATTGTTTGGCCAAGTGGGCTTCGAAGCACCTAGAGGACTAGAAGGTTGATGATTGGGCTCAAATCCCTTAGGAGCTTAGTCTAGATTTGGAGAGGGTTCTTGCTGAGGACAGTGGGGGTGCTGACTGATTTGGTTTTTGGTTTTGTTGGTGCTTTTTGTTCTTTTTGGGCTTGTGCCCTTGGCTTGGTTGTAATGCTGGTTTCTGATATTCAATAAAGTTTTTACCCCTTTTTAAATAGAATAAAAATAAAAAAATAATATTCAAAAGAAGCTAATAAAAGATTAGAATAAATGTAATATCCCCACCTGGTCACCATAGGAAATCCACAAAAATATAATAATAAAATAAGTATACATTACCACCAAGAAAAGGCAGAAAATTGTTACAAGGAATAAATATTAATTATGTCTTAAACAAGCCGACTCACCTTAAGAAATTGATTCATTATATTGAAGGGACCGACTTACACTATAGAGACTTATATTCAATCAGTTTTATTATAAAGACATGACTTTCATAAAAGGTGCGACTGTTGAACAAATGGAAAGACATGTCACTGGGTAAATAAAGATATAAATTGTCAGTATTTATCCAGCAAGGAGAAAAAAGTAAGTTAGACGGAAAGGAGTGAAATATTAATAAGGAGGTAGCGATCAGCTTAAAGCAATGATAAGAGATAGAATTTAAATAAAAGAATACAATCCTAAAAGGTCTAAAAGAATCCTGATCAAGAGGAGGATGTACGGGACTGGTATATCCTAGGAGGATTGAAGTTATACGTGGGGCATTTATTGCACCCCCAACCTCCCTCTCAATGAATCGCTGCTATAGCAGGACTATACGTAAAGCCTCAGGAGGTGCTTGTCAGGTGTGGTAGAATTAAAAGGGACTAAGTCAATGCACGGGAAGAGTATAATACAGATATTAACAGAGGTGAATATGCTGACTTAAAGGGGGGGTTAAGTAAATAATGCATTATCCTTTATGAGCAGATTGTTGAAGACTTATAAGCATTCCTGGGCAGACCTGGTGAAGACATTTGAGTAGATTTGATAGCCATTGTGGTGCAGACCTCATAAGTCCCCTTTGGACCAGAATATCAAGGCAAATCTGATCAGCCTATTGAGGTGATTCTTATATTGGAGAAAGTTATAATACAAATCAAGAGCAAGCTTGTTACAGTTCTCATCATAAACCATACATTTGATTAGGAGCAGAGTTTGGAGCATGCAGTATATCACCTTTGGAGCAGATACATGAATAGATTATAAGCAGATTTGTACAAGGGAACATCGTATGAGTTTGAACAGACATTGAAGAGATATAATTAAAGGAAAATATATGTGTATCATACATGATCAGAATTATATATGTTGCAGCATCTAAAATCAGGATTTATATGAGAGCAATTAAATGAATATTTTCTGAGTTTAAGGAGCAGATGTAGAAGAGATAAAAGAGGCAGAAAAGGTAATATCGGGGGATATATATAGAAACCAATAAATGAATATTATGAATCGATGGAATAAGAAGAAAGATATATATATATATATATATATATATATTCTGAACAGCAAATAAAGGATATCTTCCGATTTATCCTCTGAAACATATTCAGAATTTAGGCATAAGACAGGTCTGAGTCAGCATACTGAGGATCTAAACCAGGACGCATCTTCCTTAAAGCACCCGATTGGTAAAACCATAACCCTAACTACACCTATCTTGTGATTCTAGGGTAAGATTTAGGGTTTTCCAAAAAGGGGGCATTACAATAATAAACGAATATAATTCTTGCATAGCTAAGAAAAGTGACATATTGTTCAAATCCACAGCAGTGGAAAGAAAAATGAAAACAGAATTTGAAGGAAAAAAAAGTATTATGCTAGCAGAAGAGTTTATGGATGGTAATCGACAGCAATAAGTGAGTACTCGCCTTACTGTTCAAGTGAGGCATTTGGCTTGCAAACTGGCAAGAAACTCACCAAGTTTTTCAACTATGTCTGGTTTATTCCCATGCTTGATCATGACGTCAAACCCTAGAGTTACAAAGTTTGAACAACATATATGATACCTGCAAAGAAATCCTTTTAAGTGCTTCTATGCATAAATATCGCTTGGACCAAACTGGCATGCAGATTGACCATGACCTAAAATCAACCTTTCCTATATTGGAAGAATATAAGCATCTACACAGAATTTCACTCCTGATAAAATGTCTTACAGGACATCAGATGAAATTAATAATTTAAAATCAAAAAAATTGGGCTAAACAGTATGACTTTAGAGTTTTTTTATGCAGGGCAAAAAATATCGTGCTCAATGTTCAACTAGATCGAATGAGATGAGTTCAATTAATATAAGCATCAAGATTTCATAATGAAACCCAGGTTCAAATCCCAGGTAACATGATGAAGAATTAAAATTGCACAAAATACCATATCAAACTCCGACAGACTTGGATGTGCCATATCCAAAAGAACGAGACCAAATGCAAGTCATGAAGGCCTGGCCTTAATTATCACAGCTGTTTGCAGTGATGTTAAGTTGAATAGTACAGAAGCCCTCGAGCAAGAAAACTAAGATAAAGATTACCCAAATGAAAGAGAATTTATCCAATTAAAATAAATAAACACTGACATAGGATAATGCGTTCCCCGGAAATTCCCTTCCGAAAACATTTTTTGAAAATGTGGCAAATTATAACAAGATTTTATAAAACGAATTGCCAAAACATGAGCTGTACATTGTAGAAATGAATTAGTACATACCTGTAGCGAGTGTAATCCCCGTGGCGCAACCCATGTTGAGCTTGCGCGATCTTGAGAAGCTGCAATACTGTTCAAAGAAAAGGGCATGATCAGAACATCTGAATTATGAAATATGAACCAATAAAAACATTTAGGATTAAATAAAAATATAGATTAAACTGTGCAATTTACAGAGTTTTTTAACTGTACCATTTACAGAGTATTTTTTATTTGATTGGTCTGTAGAAGGTGGGGTTTCTCTATCGATCTCCATAGCCAAGGGAGTTGTTGTTGTTATGACAGATCCAGTACGTGAAGCTTTTCCAGCTCTCCCAGAACCCATTGTTTTCTTCTGCTTACAATGCTTCTCACCTGTGTAACCCTAGGTTGGGGTTCCTTTAGAAGCTCCTACTCAGCTCACCCCTGCTGAAGACGACAAATAATATAAATTTACTCCTAGATACATTAAAAGGCAATTTCTCTTATCTGCAATTCCCTGCTCTGTATGGAATTGGAATTTGCAAATGCAAGCTAAGGAAATAGAACAGATGAAAAAATTAGTAAAAAGATTGAATAAGAGATATTGTCACAGAAGTTTGAAGTTTGAACATCTCATTTAGAACTAAATGTTTGTTTTTTGTTTTTAAAAAATTAAAGGGTCTTATTGATAAAAACTAGAAGCTTTTATTTTTCCCCATTAGAAGTATAGTAGCGAAGGCTAAGTTCATACTAGGACTGTTTATGGACATTGTTAAAAGAAAATTATTTTATATGTTTTTATATGTCTCACATGTATAGGTATAGGTATTAGGATTAAGTGACTATTTTTTATTACTAGCACTTGCACCAGAAGGAGGTGGAAGGGTTACGCCAATAGAAAATTATATAAAAGTTAATATGTTAGAGAGCACAATTTTATATATTCATACAAGATACATTAATTTATTTTACAATATCTTATGTAAAGAATAGTATTTTTTATGTATACAATTTTGAAATACAATCTTGACTTTAGGTCAATGATTTGTCTTCAAGGTATCACTTCTCTCTTTGAATTTTACTTCATACTTTTAGTGGTATGTTTGTTTTGGTTAACAATTTGACAATTTTACACTAAAATTGTAATGGAAGTGCAATGGTTATGTTGATCGTAATATATATAGAATGTTCTATAAATTTGAAAGTAGCATCAGGTAAATAGAGAAGCCAAGATTTTGATAAAAGATCTTAAAAAAATATTTATTAGCATGCTAATTTGAGATAAGGTCTCAAAATTAAAGAACAATATTTGAATAACTATTGGACAAGGATGCTCTATTGGACAAGGATGCTCAATGGAGCATAATTGTCATCTATCATTCAAAATTAAATCATTAATAAGTAATTGTCCTTTTGCTTTTGTGGGTAGAGGTTTGGGTCTTCCTTTTGGGTTCACTCATAGGTGTGGTTGTTTTCCTAACATAGTGGCAAGTGTTTATCAAGTATCATTATCTGAATTTGAAAGATAGCACTTAATTGAATCTAAGGACATAAATTGACTCTTCATCTCAATTTGCATTCCATAATAAGAGACACAAGTTCTCTATAGTAGGATAGAGGAATTAGAGGAAGAAATAAACAAAGATGAGCATGAACTTTATTCACATGATGGAAACAGCTTCTTTGAACACAATACATTCTATGGCTTCTTTGAGTTGTAGTGGTAATTACCTACGAAATAAACAATGATGACCTTGAACTCTATTCACATGTTGTAAACAGCTTCTTTGAGCATAATACATTCTACTACTCAATTTTTCAGTTGCAATGAAATTATATTTATACCACTAAATTGGTGTTTGCTCAATTTATCATAAGAAAATGGTAGAAACTGAATCTTTATGATGAAAATATTGTGAAATTATATGAAATGAAAGAACATAATAAAAAAAAAAGATACAAACAAACTCCAAGGAGGGTTGCTTCTAAAATGAAGTAGAGTGAAAGTGAGCAACCAGTGACAAGGGGAACACAAATTTGGGCTAGAAATGAGGTAGATTTCCACATTGAAGTTGCTTAGTGGGAAAAACCAGCATGAAAGACCTTAATGAAAATGGAACATGCAACCCAACCAATGAATAAGAACATTGAAATTGCAAGCCAAAGAGGCAATGGTGGAACATAAATGGATCATTTCTTCCCATGCTTGGCAAGTCATCCATGCATGAGTTTGCTACTACCTCTTTACCACATAAATTGAGAAATTCATGTCATGAATTGAAGTCATTTGATAATCAATTACAAATCGATGAAAGGAAAAGCAAGCACATCTATCAATTGGAACGGATTCCCTAAAATTAGTATGCAAAATTTTGCAAGTAAAATTTCATTGAATTGTCTTGAGCTACTTCAACAAGACAAGACAAATTGCTTAGATGCACATTAACAATTTTTTAGATTTAAAATATAAGACAAACATCATTGCAAAAAGTGTAAATGCATTTCATATATCACAAGAGTAAAAAGGCAATATTGTGAACTGTCCATTTCAACCATTCATCATGACATAATTTGTGCAGAATCCCGAGGTAAGTTACTTGCCATGGTTACAGTGAATTTATTTTGAGAATTTGTATGCTTCGGATTATTTTTTGTTGTGTAACTTAACATACTACCAAAGAGGTATATGTTCAAGATTAAATCCATGATGGAGACTTCAGCAAAATGTATAGGTCAGCAACTGAAGGTAAGCATGATGAATTTGTGGGTAAGTCTGATTTTTACCTCTTAGATGCTCTCTTGGACAAAGCAGGGAAATTGTGTGTCCCAAAAGAGAGAAGATTACTGCTCATAAGAGAGACACATTATCTCACCAATGGCTGGTCATTTTGGGGTGACAAAGACAGTGACAAAGACAGTGACAAACCTTCAGCGGTATGTTTATTAGCCACACTTGTAGGTGGGATGTCTCTAAATTCATAAAGGTTTCAGTTATGTAGTGTTTGCAAACCCAACAATAGAAACTTAGGTTGTACCAACCGTTGGTGCCTGAAAGACCATGGGAGAGCATATTAGTGGCCTTTGTAGGCGGATCACCAAAGACAAAGATGATAATGATTACATTTTTATCATTGCGAATCATTTTTCAAAGATGTGTGTCCTGATTGAATGGAAAAAGACTCTAAAAAACAGCAATACAGCTGATTTATTTTCCAAGAATGTTTGGATTCACTTTGGTCTTCCAAAAAGTACTACATTTCAAATCAAGACATGACGTTTCTAAGCAAATTTTGATGCACATTGTGGGCTAGGATGGACACAAAGATTAAGTGATCTACA
>VDFB02258632.1:108734-125079 GCA_007258455.2 Sequoia sempervirens
GGTAGACATCTAACAATTAAATATAGATTTAAGTAATAAATAGATAAACTACAAACACACAGAATAAATTATAACACAGAGAATTTAACGTGGTTCACCCAATCTGGGCTCCATCAAATCGTAGCCATCCAATGATTTTATTATCTAGTGCAAAACCTATTACAATATTGTGAATAATGTTTTTCATCATACTGTAACAGACATCTGAACCCCTTTTTATCAAGCTTAAAAGCTTCCAGATTTTGGGTTCTAAAAATCGAATTTTTCTTTTTGTTGATTTTCCCTTTTTCGATGATGACGCGAAAAAGTAGGAGGAATTTTTTTCTCAGGGGCTATTGCCCCCGAACCCTCGACCTTGGACCCGACAAGGATACATGCTGGGGTGTACAGTATACCATGGGCTATATAGTATAGCATGATCAATCGCCACATACCAACACAACATTCCATCCTTAAATGGATGGAAAACAGAGGTGGTTAATCAAACATTGGTGCAACTACTACAAGGGTATAATCAGTGTTTTCCAAAAAAGGTTGGGATGAGTATTTGGTCTACATTCAGTACTCCTATAACAAATCCATTCATTCCTTAGCAAATGTGTGCCCTTCCAACACTTGATCTGGCTATTTGCCACCCAACCTATTTGATGTTTCTCTTGGGCAATCAAAAGAAGGGCGGGAAAAAAGGGGATGCAAAGGTGGATAAGGTAGCAAAGTTCATAGATAAGGTAAGACAAATTCATCTAAAAGTTCAAGAAAGACTCAAAGAGTCCCAAGCAAAGTAAGCATGATCAACATTGTGTTGAGCACACAAATTCCAATAACTTCATAGCTCTCAATAGTCCAAGTGAAAACCTCTAAATTACGATATTAAATTCATATTTAGGTTTCCTATGTTTCCAACTGTTCAAGATATCTCTCCATGAAGAAATAAACAGGGATGTAAAACTAGTTTTTACAATAGTATCATATATGAAAACAACCATGAATAAAACCCGAGAACCAATGCCTTCAATTAACAGATAACAACAGAATTGTTTTAGAATGAAATAAAACACAACACAAAATGAACTGGTCGCGTACAGATTCCCAAAAAAAAAACTATGAACCCATGGCAAGTGACTTATCTCAAGATTCTGCACAAATTGTGTTGTGCTGTCAACCATATCGATGAGTAAAAATGGACAGAATGTCTACGAAAATTTTATAAAAATGAAACAAACCAAACCAATATCATTGCAGTAGCTGCTTCAATATATTCAAAATAAACGAAAAGTAGATCTTATGATATCGGGGTTTAAGAGCTAATAGATTTTTCCAGCCCTTTAAACGAAAACACTAATCGCCTGTCAAAATTTGTCTTCAGGCGTGAGGCGAGTGATGTTACTTGCCTAAAAATTGTCTCAAAAATCCAATGGTTGAAAGAAGACTATATACCGGCGTCAAAAGACCTAGCGTGAGACTTGTTTCCGATCGGCTAACTATAGGCTAATTAGATACTGTGGTGATTTTTAAAGATACATTTAAGATTTTTGTCCACTAGCACTTGCACGAGAGGGGGGGTACAAGGGTTATGCCAATAGAAAAATATAGAGAAGTAAGAAGAGGAGTGACATGCAATTTAATACTTGTATGGACATCATTAACAGAACAAATAATATTTTAATCTCATAGCAGAAAATAGACATTGCAAGATAGTAATAGGTAAATATACAATGTGATTATATAATGTTTTAATCTCAATAATATATAGAGAACGTGAATTATTACACATTGTTTGTAATATATGGATATATGTCATGATGTTTTCTTCAAGCATGGTGACAATAGTTGCCCCTAGTTTGTAGGAGTATACATGAAATGTATTGGGTGGATGCATGGAATAAATGAATTGGTCAATGGATATGTGAGGTATGCAAAGGATGGGAGGGAGTGTAATTTGGAGTGTGTGTGGTTATTTGGAGAATACTTGTATTATGGTGATGCAGTGAATGAT
Organism: Sequoia sempervirens; assembly: GCA_007258455.2. Lineage (NCBI taxonomy): Eukaryota > Viridiplantae > Streptophyta > Pinopsida > Cupressales > Cupressaceae > Sequoia > Sequoia sempervirens. Next base: position 110,731 of record VDFB02258632.1, read on the forward strand.
AATGATCCATATCAAGAAATTTACCATAAGCAAGTGTTAAGTTTACATTGAATGTCATCCAAGATCAAGATGATTTGGAATGTGGGTGGCATTGAGTGAACATAGATTTGATAGATGGTCCATGGATGAATTGATTTAGTTTGGATAAGGTGGATGGAGTGTTGGATTTACCGTGGATGAGGTAAGATGTGTGTTCCTATTTTGGCACATGTAGGTGTTTTTTTTTTTTTTCAATCTCATCGAGATGCAAACATCGCGATTTGGGAGCCATAAGAGTCCTTATGATAAAGTGGTGTTGTCAACACATGGTTATTTTGAGCAATTTGTGTTTGTGTATGTTGACGGTTGACGGTTTGGATTTTTTTTTCCCAAACTTGGGAGGTGAGCAATGGTAAGTGGATATGGAGTTTCGTTTGGGGAAAACTTTGTGCATATGTCTTGTAGGCCACTTTTGTAGCTTTCCTATGCACTATTGGAGTTTTTTTATGGAAGAGCTTCCCTTCTTGATTTTTTCCCCATAGTTTCTTTGACTTTTAGAGGTTTATAGGGATAATTTTGTGTTGTATTTTATGGTATCCATTTGAATATGATTTGTCCATTTTTTCTTTATTTTCCCCTTTCTTTATTTTGGTGGATGGGATGGTGTGTGAATCATGGTTGAAGTTATGAAGTGTTGTAGCATTGACAGTGGTTTTATCGTAAGGACTCTACAGTCTCCCAAATGTTGACTCTTTTTTTGTAGAACATTTACATGTACATTTAGGAGTACGCATCTCATGGGTAGATGGATGAGTAGGTGGTATATGGATATGGTATATTGGAGGCTCAGATTCTTGATCTTGATTTTGCGTGGTGTTGTCTTAAATATGCTTTGGTTCATGTTCTTGACATGGATCAATTTGATAGGATGGATTGTATGCAAAGGGGGTATATTCTATTGAATGTGAAAGGGTTTGTATATGTCCTAAAAATGACCAATACTTTAGGAAAATTCATCATCTTGGAGCAACCATTGTAGGAGTATATGATTTTGGAACAACCACCTGCATGTAATTGCAAATGCGGTGTAAGCATAGAAACAATAATTTGTATGTATATCAATATGGTAAGTAGAAGATAAAACAAATATAGCTTTCTTGAGAGAGATGTGTGTTAATGTATGTGTACCTATACTCATCATAAAGAGAGAAGACATAGTTGGAGCTCTTCTTTTTTCTAATTATTGTGTATGAATTATTCTTCATTCTTGAGTATCGATCAAAGGAAAATGGTGGGTCGATCCTAAGTCCATGTATTAATTTAACTCTAGATATAGTTGTAAAAGTTAATCCTTGTCTTTCTTTTTTACATGTATCGATTGTTGCTCTTTCCATCGTCAATCCTTGGGATTTATGTATTGTGATTGCCCATGCACTGCATAGTGGTAACTACCTGTGAGCACCTAGAGATATAGGTGATATAGGAATAGTTTTTGGAGCATGGATGCTCCAAGGTGGGCCATTGTAAGTATCAAATTTTACTACCACATATAATGGTAAATCTAGTGGTTTGGAGCTTTTTGTGTATACAATATCTACAACCTCTCCAAGAGAACCATTTACAAGGCCTACTTGAGTCCATAGTTTGTAGTTAGCATGATGTGTTGGCCTCTACATAGGAGGAGTTTATGGGGAAGCTTGTCAGCATCATTGTCAATCTTTGATGTTGTGGTTGTTTTTATTGCAATACTAAGTGCAATAGGAAGATTTAACAATTGTATCATTTTTTTGTTATGTGTTCCAACTAAGTCATTGGTCGGGAATAGGTGCATTGCTAGGTCGAAAGACTTGTTTTCTTTGTGTGATAGCTCTTTGTTTGTGCAATGCATTAGTAGCTCCCAATCTTGCTCATTTGGTTCTGCATTACGAATGTTTTGTAGAGTTCTTTGAAAGTCAATTTGAGCTTGTGTCCCCATGTTGCTAAAATATTTTTTCTAGTGTGACAATAATAGTGAATTTTTCCCAAAGAGCTTTCGTATTTGTGTGGGCTGCATATATAGGTATGTCCATAACAAGGGGTAGTTGTGCAAAGTCGCCTACAAGAATGATAGATCTTCCACCAAAGCACAAGTGTTGTTGGTGGGGGAAAGCTTCACGTAGCCTATAATCAATTTGCAAGAGTAATTTTGGGCCTATAAAGCTTAGTTCATCAATTAGGAGGTATTTTATGTGCTTCATGCTATTTTGGAACATTGCAAGTGACTCTCAATGGTTGCATTTCCTTGATTGGAATATTCAAGGCTGAATGTATAGTTGAGGCATGTATGTTGAATTTTGTGATTCCTGTAGGAGCAACAACAAGGAGTGGGCTATGTTCTTATGGTACTAAATTGGAAAGGGAGTGTTTAATGCACTGAATAAGATAGGATTTCCCTATTCCTATTGTTCCTTGTATGATCATGTACAAGGGTTTTTTAATTTCACAAGAACTACAGTGGTCCAAAACAAGTGTATGAGTGAGTTGTTGTTTGGGAGAGAGTGGATATGGGAGGTCATTAAACTCAAATGTTGTTGGGTTGTCATTTTGGTCCACCTTATTTGTGCATACGAAATGCTCTACAGTTTCATGTAACACTTGACGTATTGTATGGGCATTCCACTTGTGGCAATTGTCAAAGTCGCACCTTCCAAGCATATCAAGGGAATTAAGATTTCCGCTAGTACCAAGACCCAATTGTGACAAGAACTCCCATTCATTCAATTGTATTGTACTGCCTATATTGTTTTCATCTTCTTTTTCCTCTTCCTCTTCTTGATTTACTTCTTCATCAACTATACAGTCAACATGCCACACATAATATTTATGTATATTCATCTCCTTCTAATTTGCAACAATTTTCTCTTTCTCGATACCAATGTCTCGAGATGTTCTGAATCCTCCTTCGGAATAGTAGTAAACCGAGGGAAGACACTGATAATTGCCTTCAGTTTCCTTTCTTTCCACTTGTAGTCTTTGCGACTTGATGAGAATGAGAATGATCGTGCAGATTCAAGTAGTGTTCCTTTCTCCATTTGAGGATGTTGTGTGTGTGTGTATGGATGTAAGTTAGCTCTAATGTATTGTCATTTCGATTGGTCTGAATTCGATTGAAAACTTTTCTCCCAACATTAAGCACCATAAATTCACAATTGCAAACAATAAGGGGCAACTTTTGCAACATATGGCACGTTTCTTGTGCACCTATATCACGATCAACAATAATTTCAAACATGAATTTTTTGTATGCTACAAGTGCCTTGTCTTGGGGTGCTTGCTTTTGACATACGCATGTCAACATATCAGCTTTCAAATTTTCTTTCTGCCTTTGCGACATATTTTGCAATGTATTTTAGAACTAGTGTTTTTGAAAGCACGAGCTGACAATCCATATTGTCCTTCTATATGGAAAGCATTTTTGGACTATGTATATTCAACCTATCATCATTACGTGTAGGGAAAAAGGTTTTTTTCCCATCTTCATCATTACATAACGAAGAGTTGGCACATTTGGGCCATGGTGCACTATAGCGACACTCCATGGTGTTTCCTTTCTTGCGAAGGAAAGTTGATTCTGAATAGTTGGTGTGTCTTTGGACACGGTTAAGTAATTCTTCATAGTCAGTAAGTGTGTTTGTAGCAAAGATTTCAGGTGTTGTTAGTAGGCATGGGTCGTCTTGCGAAGACTGATGGCATGTGTTGCTCCTGTCTCCTAGATTTTGAGGATTCTAGGCACTAACATATTTGTTAAAGAATGATTTCGCTATGTCTATGTCGGCATGATTTCTCCAGTCAAGTTTTCCCATGTTTGGTGCATCCTCAAGCTAAATAAAGTCGTGTACATGTGCAAACCCTCGATGTTGCTACTCATATCTATACCAATAGTTTGTTGCACAGTAGAGCTTCTTTAAGACTTCTTCACGAAATGTTGTGAATCTTTGATGCAAGTATAAGGATGTGGTATGTGGGTTCATAACAATGTTATCTATGCGATCTTTATTTTTTTGCAATGTTTGAGTTGCCCCCTTTATAAATAGTTGATGTAAGTCAGGGCATTTGGTATCTACATCACTTAATGTGAAGAATAGTGTGGGGGAGCCTATTTGGTTGATCATGTTTGAGAACTCACCATGATATTTATTCCAATATGCTCATGTGCCTCTAAGGGATGATGCGTAATGCATCAATTGTTTGGATAGTTTAGTGTCAGGCAACGTTTGTATATGGTGAAAAAGGTTGTCTATGGTGGTTGGTATGCAGTCCTCAGCATTTTTCTTGACAAAAATGGAGGCAACACCTTGGCTTCGGTGGCACATCAACAGGTTTAAGACAAAATATCTAAACCTTGGATGCCTTCCAAATCTATTATCATGAAACCTTATTAGGTGCAACACATATTGATGCATTTCGAACTTATCTATAGCGAGGTTGTAAATGTAATGCACTACCATTGGGAAACAAAGAAGGAAAAGCCATGTCTAGAAGTCCTTCAATATTGTATTCATTAACTAGTGATGACTCAAGTGTTGGCCAATCTACAATGGTGTGATTGTGATCTATAACTTGCAATGTTTCTTTTATGATTTATAGTTCACGACATTTATTTGGTAGCCTAGCCATGAAGGATGAGGAGCGAGTGAATTATGTGTCGGGTGAATCCGTGTTAAATTTTGATGCACTGTTTGGTGCAACAATATTGTTGTTGTCAGCATTAATGTTATGAAGCATATTGGACATGTTTGTATTTGTATCGGGGAGCTCCACAAGAGATGAAAAATCCACCTTGACATCTTTGTAATATTGGTCATATGCGATTTTATATTTTAGTGCAGCCCACACACGATGTCTACTTACGTAGCAATCATAATTGTCGCCTCTTGTATTGGTTCTTCGAACCACCAACATATCCAAGTTTGCAATTTTATGTGGCAAGTATTTTGCTATGGTTTTGATATCTTGTGGGAAACAAAATATGTGCCCACTATATTTGTATTGGCCTCCGCGAGCATTTGTTACTTGTATTATAGGATTGACTCATGCTATAAGCATTTCTTTAACTTGTGTTAGTGTTTGCAGCTCATACAGTTGTACTCTTGGGTCCATTAAATTAGATGTTGAGAAACGATGTCTGCCTATCTCACAGAAGCATCTAAAACAAACTAGACCAGTTTTTGTTGCATTGGTATGAATTCCTGGGTAGCATTCATGGAAAATTGTGCAAGTTGGCAAGTATCTAATCTTCAACGAAAACTTTTTGAAGCTTCTATAAAGTTTTTGTTTCTTCAGAAAGTGGTAAGCTTGTGGATTGATTTTGACAAGTCTGCATTTTTGGTCTATGCACATTGACCAACCTATGTCGGAAGTGTTTTTAGTTTGGGATGCACATTCATATGGTTCAATATTGTGTTGGTTTGACTGAAAGGAGGTCAGTGCGTTCGTTTGTATTGCTTGCTTTCCTATGCATTGGAAATGACGGTAAATGCTAATTTCTTCTTTATGTTGCATATAGTAGTTATGACTTCTTTTACGAGATTGTATGCTTTTAGGGCTAGAGGTCACCATCTATAAAGGAAATATGAACTATAATTATCAAATGAACAATTACAAATACATACAAAATTAAATAAGCTAAACATTAATGTTACGAGTTCTTTGATCATTATATTCTTTGAGAAGTAGTTGAGATACAATTGGTATGCTATATACATGAGTAATTTGGTGGAAGAGGTAATCACAGTATTTTCATAACAATATATTCAATACACATGTGATTTTGAAATTTCATGTACGGAATCAAAAGTATAGAAAGTATACTATATAAGATGTTACAAAACTTTATATACACTTGAGGTACATCTAAACACTAGCAATATGACACAAAGTAGTGATTCCACCCAACATGAGCAAATTCTCTGCAACAAAATCTAGCTCGTTGACCTTTGTGATTGTTGATTTTACCCATCCTTGAGCAGCACTTGAATCATACGAATTTGTGATTGTGAAGATAACTTGCTTGAATAACACTCCTTTCACTATGGTCTCAGCTTCAGTTTCTATTTCAGAATTGAATTGTAGCATGTATAAATTATTTGCAGACATTCCAAGAAGTTCAGTGGCTGGTTCTTCAAAAGCAACAACCCATAATATTCTTGTATGAATTGTGAGCTTTAGCTGGAGTATGTATCTATAGGTACATTTAGTAGTAGTAGCTTTGCACTGCTGCTTTTAGAGTGCATTGGAAGGTTTTTTTCACATTGGTAGTTTGCTCTTCAATATCAGCAATTGTTCTCCTCATAAGCACAAGACGTGCATCCAACAATTTTGTATTCAATGGAGTGACATCAGTCCCATTATGTTCAAACCATGATTTGAGTTGTTTTGCCTCCTCTATTCTTGGGTTTACAAATAGGTGGGTGCTTGCCAATGTGCTTATGACCTTGCCATTATACTCAGTGACACAGTCATTTTTTATTGCAAGTACGGCCACATGTTTTAAATGATACATCTCTTGTAGTCGCTTTCCTTCCTTTTCAGTTGTTGGACCCCATAAAGTAATATTAATTGTAGATGAAGAGGTATCTATCAATTTGATGCTCCTTCGAAGAACTTCAGTCCCATCCATCCTTATGGTTGAGCTTGGGTCCACACATATGACTATTCCAATAACATCAACAATGATATTATTGATAAGTAGGAGGTATTTTTCCACAACGTGTCAAATTATGATATTGCTATCAGGATTCAACCGTGTAGTTTCGAGTCAAACTCATTGACCCATGTTTCATGAGTAGTGGTTCACCGGAACCCATATCGGGATAGACCAGTGCTTCACCTCTGTGAGCATCACCTAGATGCAATGAGTGCTAAGTGGACCATTCGATATCATGAGAGATGGGTTCCGGTGAACCACTACTCATGAAACATGGGTCAATGAGTTTGACTCGAAACTACGGTTGAATCCTGATAGCAATATCATAATGATATTATTGTTCAATTCTAAAATGTCCTTGAAGGGTGTGAAAGAGAACTAATGTTTGGGAATTGCAAGGTCATCTTCTGAGCGAGAAATTTTGGATTCCTCAACTAAACAAATTTCAAGCTGGCTATTTAGTTTGTTGTACAACCTATTAGCTGACTTAATAGTTCCACCAGATATTGTATATACTTCTTCAAAATGTACAATCATGTAATGAAGGTTTGCAACTTCATTAAAGCAAGTTACTCATATTTTAGTGCACTCACAATCAATAATATCAAAAGAGAAGACTTTCCCTTGTGCCTTCTGTGTGTTGAAGTTGTGCATCTACTTTTTCATGGTAACATGACCTTTATAAGCCACCTTGTCTGAAATCAATTCAAATTTCTAATAAGCGTAATATTGGACAGAAGGTCTTTATTTTGTAGGGACAAGCATAACCCAAAAAGTGCCCTCTGAGTAGGTGGCTTTGGTACCATAACAGTCTTATTCATGCTTGTTGATGGAGCAGTTGAGGTTGTAGAATTTACTTTATGGGCTTGCTCTTCAAATAGGTAGGCAGGTTGACCAATAATGCCATGCTGCAAACATGTGATTTCTAATTTGCAGATGACTATCCACCTATAAAGATAAAATGAGTAAGTATTTCGAGTACAAAAAAATGTGGCATAGTGGATAAACGATGCTAAGCTACAAGTTATTAATTGGAATTTTGTAGAAGAGCATGCAAATATCATGGCTCACCTTGAATTGCAAAGAACAGGGCAACTATATCCTATTAATTTGAGTATAGATCCCTTTTGGAGTTCTTTAGAAGTTATGCACTGGTTGTACTTTGTTGGAAGTGTTGCCTTTTTCTTATGCACCCCATCGGAGAGCTTCACTCTATATCGATCAACTAGTTTGAGGCCATGGCCAAACAATGTAATTTCTAATGCTTGTAGATAGGGTTGCAAGTTTAGGTTTCCATCATTCATCATCTTGATTGCATTGTTAGTTAAGGAATATTTTGGTAGGAGAGGTGGTTGCGATACTATAACACTGTCATCAAGGCCTGTTGATGTGGCTTATACTTGTTGGGTTTGTTGTTCAAAGAGGTTGGTGGGTTGGCCAATGATATCTTGCCGCAAACATGTGATTTCTAATTTTGATATGACAATCCACCTATAAGTGTACAATGAAGAAGTATTATCAATAGGATGAGATGTGACATCATGGATTTCAAGAATGATATTCTATAAGTTTTGATTTTAGATATTATAGCAAATCATTGAAATATGATGGCTCACCTTGAATTGCAAAGAACAGGGCAACTGTATTTAATGAGTTTAAGTATAGAGCCCTTATGTAGTTCTTCAAAATCTATGTGGTGGTTGTACTGTTTTGGAAGTGTAGCCTTTTGCTTATGTACCCCACCAAAGAGTTGCAGTATATAGCGATTGGTTGGTTCAGGCCCCTATCTGAACATTGAAATATCTATTGCTTGTAGATGGGGTTGCAGGTCTACGTTTCCATCATGGATCATCTTAATTGCATTCTTATTCAAAGAATACATTATGACAAGAGAGCGAACTAGTCCTTGCAAAAGTAAAATTTAGGTGGTAGCTATTACTTACATTAAATGACGTATAAAAAGCATACTTTGTGAAGTATGAAATTAATATGCTCTATAGCCAAAAAAATATAGCTAACTAATTTGATAATATTTGAAAAAGCCACAATGTTTTTGAATGTGACCATGCAAGCAATAGTTTAAATAAAGTTGTGTATATAAGTTACATAGAGTTGAAGAAAATTTAGAATAATACCTATAGATGTGATTTTGAATAGGTGTGTATATCGAAATAGTGGCCTTTGGAAGTTAGCTTGCTGCATTTGTAAGGAAAAAAAGGGAAAGTGTAGTGAGTAAAAAAATTAGCTCACACTATTAAGTAATCTAAGTAAATTGCAAGCATTGTAGGTATTTGAATCTACATTCTATGGTAAAGGGACAAGAGGATACGTGCTTTCGAACAAATGTATAGAACACTAGTCCGTTAATAGCAAGGGATAAACAACGAAGGAACATACAATAAAATTAAAGAAAGCTACTTGGTTCGCAAACATGTTACTCATTTTGGGGCGCAATGGAATTGATAAACCTAATTATACTCTACACTCATTATGCTATGTAAACAAGCCTAATACATTTAACCTATTATTGGAGAGCGCAAATTTTATGTGGATTGTGTCCTTCTTGAGGATATGTTTATCGTGTATGTTAATATAGTATACTAGAAATGTGAAATATGTTAAAACAATGGACTTTGTTTAAAGTAGTGCTTTACTATAAAGTTTGTGGGTTTAAGGAGAGATATAGCATTTGTTGGCGATATATATTTAAAAAGTGCTATGAATGGATTGTTTTGAACACAATGGTTAGACTATGCTTAGTTGAAGTGAAATTTGAGGAAAGGTTTGCAACACATTTTTTTTTAATCGATTAAATGTTGGGTAAGGCCAGCGCCATTTTATAGCAACAGTTAATGATTACAAAGCTGCTTCGCTATCTCAACATTCCCCATAACCGCAAAACATTAAACTATTTAATGAAAAACCCCAATTCCTTCCTCCTAATTCAATCGCCAGCCAACAAAAGGAATGTGGGCTAACTTACAAGTTGAAGCTCCTTCAACCAGCACGCCACCAAGCCCAGGGATTACTTTCCTGAGGTGGACAAGCACGTCCTGCTTCTTACCCCGCCTCACACCCTCCCCACCACAGCGAACCCAGACTCACGACATTAAAACCAAAGAAATTATGCTAAGAATGTAACAAAAAGGTATAAACAGCAAAGCACCGCGCTGGTTCAAACGCATATACATTTAACCCTGTTCCTGTTTCCTGAACTAGACAGCCAACCTCCAAAAAGTAGACGAACAACTTAGCTAATTGAGAATACTCCTTCAAAGTGACACCATTCAACAGAATTTTTAGTATTTTAGAAGTGAAGGCACCTGACTTTCCTTGACTTACTAAACCACCCCGACAAACACATTATAAATCTGCTGAGTGTAAACCTAACCCACCTCCTTTCTTGCTGCCGCCTCCTTAGCTAATTTATCCGCCAAGGAATTCCCCTCCCGATAAATATGACTAATCTGAAACTCCAAGAAGGATGAAATCAATCTTGAAATGGGACTAAGCCATCTCTGCAGAAGCCAGTTAGGGGTTGAATTGGATCAAATCGCGTTTACTATGATGAGAGAATCACCCTCCAAATGAATCTTAGACACACCCATTTCCTTTCCCAACTCCAAGCCACATAGCGCAGCCCTAAACTCAGCCTCATTACTTGAAGCCTGACCTATGAATATTGCTTTCTGCCTGATCACCTCACCTTCCGAATTTCTAGCTACACACCCAATTCCTGCCCAGCCCGGATTGCCGCAAGAAGCCCCATCAAAGTTGATTTTGGTCCAACCTTCCTCCGGTTTTTGCCAAACTGTCTTCCTCCTTAATTCAACCTTTTGTTCTATTCGTTGTGTACCTGCCATTGTTGGAATACTCAACCCTTTAAACTTATTCGTTAGCTCGACATCCCAGGTTGTGAAGATATTTTTTGAAATAGGTCTTCTTCTTGCAGCCACATTAACAAGCTCTATAATTGAACCTTCGATTTTCTTCGATAGCATTTCCCTGGCCATGGCTTGATCCCTAAAAATTCTTCGGTTTCTTTCCTTCCATATTTCCCAGCTTACTATGGACAGAATAATTTGCCATATACTACTGAATACTCCCAAATCCATCTTTCTCGGCCAAGCACACAACCAGGCACCAAGTCCATGGGGGACTGGTGAATGATATCTGAGTTTGCCCATGATGTCTTTCCAGCAGTACTCAGCATACGGGCATGAAAGAAGAAGGTGATCCACACTTTCCAGACTCTGTTTGCACATAACGCACCTATTAGGGCCTTTGATACCCAACAACTCCAATCTATCCTGTGTGAGGACTTTATTTTGAAATGCCAGCCACAAAAACACCCCCGCTTTTGGAAGAACATCCTTCCCCCAGAAAAAGGAAATTGGCCAATTATGGACTGGATCTGCATTTTCCTTTAACTTATAGCCTATCTTAACTTTGTATTCCCCATCTGAAGAAGCGCACCACCTTATAACATCCTCACTGTCCATATCCAAGATGATTCTCTCCCTTAACACTGCATTTAAGGCATTCTTTTGCTCAGCTGGGGTGTTGATTTCACTTAGATCTTTCCAAATCCACTTACTCAGCCCATTTATTATGACTCTATTACCATAGTTGCTTACCTTGGACCCCCATTTTCTGATAGTTTATTCCCTTATCTCATCCATTTGCGGTTTGTTGCACAGTTTCTCATGTCTGTTCCATGAATCATGCCAGAATGAATCCTTCTGCCCATTATGAACTTCCTAAGTGATATGTTTAGACACAAGATTTTTGCACTCACAGATAAAATTCCAAATGGCTGATCCCCTTGGTGGATTCCTGATTTTTATTATGCTGACAGGATCATCTGAAGCCAGGTATTTCTTCCTCAATATTCTGACCCACCGCTGATTTCCTTTGCACATCATCCAAACCAATTTCGCCCCCATTGCAAGGTTCATAATTTGATTAGGTTGATCAAATCTATGCTTTGGAATCTAAACATGCCATTGAGTAAGCGGGATTCTTTGCCAGTCTTGTAGCTGATGCTGTAATCTTCCTATTTGGTACTTCTAACTTGTGGTGTGGAGCAAGTTTATCCCAAAATCCTTTTTTATTAGCTCCACCAAACAATGGCATCCCCAAAAATCTCCCAGGAAGGCCTGCCACTCTTACCCCTAAGATTCTAGTTAGGTCCCTTTGTAGACTTGGTTGTACATTGAGAAAGAACACTTATGACTTTCTCCAGTTTACAGACTGCCCCGAAGCTTTACTATAATCATCCAACAAGCTCCTAATTACCCTTGCCTATATTCTTGATGCTTGCCCAAACAGAATTGTGTCGTCTACAAATTGTTGATGTGTACTTGGCTCAACCCCAGGAGTGACTTCAATACCTTTCCATGAACCTTCTACCCTTGCCTGATTAATACTCCTGCCCAATGCCTCTGCCAAGATGATGAACAAGAAGGGGGATAAAGGATCCCCCTGTCGGATACCTCGTGAAGATTTAAAGAACCCCTGGGCTACACCATTTACTAGAACTGAAAATTTTGGAGAACCTATGCAACTTCTGATCCAATCCACCAATTTACTGTCAAAACCAAACCTGATCAGCAATTCAACCAGAAATTCCCTGTCCACACAATCAAAAGCCTTTAGAATATCCAGTTTTAATATCATGCTTGGGGTTCTAATTTTCCTAGCTGTATGTATGGTCTCATGAGCGACTATAATACCTTCTACAATAGACCTACCTTGAATGAAACCGCTCTGCTCCTCAGAAATTAACTTGTCAATTACCAATTTCAGCCTATTTACTATTGTTTTCACAATAATTTTGTAGAGGGTGTTACATAGAGAAATAGGTCTGTAATCCCCCATGTTTTTGGTTTCCTTTTTCTTGGGAACAAGTGCAATAAAAGTATGATTAATTGCCCCCAAAACAGTAGTCTTTCTTCTTGACTCTTCCACGGCCTTAGTCAAGTCAACCTTGATTATCTCCCAGAATTTTTGATAAAAAAGGGCAGGAAAACCATCAGGCCCTGGAGCTTTTTCTGCCCCCAGCTGAAACACAACTTTCTTTACCTCTTCCATGCTAATTGGTTTAAGCAGTTCCTTGTTATCATTTTCTGAAATTAAACTTGGGATTCTTCCCATAATAGCATTCCACTCTACCCCCTGTTGCTGCACATCTTTTTTAAATAGGTTTTCAAAAAAACTGATTGCTTCTTGACTTAACTCTTCCCCATTACGGATAACTGAACCATCTTCACGCTCTAGTTCTCCAATTATATTTCTACTTCTGTTTACTAAGGTCGTATTATGGAAGTATTTTGTGTTTTTATCTCCTTCACGAAGCCACAGTTCCCTTGATTTCTGCCTCCACTGACATTCCAGCCTAGCCAAAATTTCTGTTTGTTCAGCCTTTAGTTCCTTTTCTTTCGAGAATTCTTCTACTCCCATCCCTGACTTAATAATTCTTTCATTTAACTTTCTAAGCTCCGCCTCTATCCTGTCGCTTTCTACAAAGATATCTTTGAAATGCTCCTTATTCCATACTCGAAGTTTGGTTTTGATATTGGACAGTTTTTTATGGAAGGTGAACAAGTAAGATTGCTTTCCATCTCGAAATTCTTCCCACCACTGAGAAAACAACTCATATAAACCCGGATCCCGAATCCACATTTTTTCAAAACGAAAGGGTGAGCCTCCTTTGAAATCATCCTTTGAAATTGTTAGTTGAATCAGAAAATGATTAGACCCACTGAATGTTAATATGGAGGCTTCTAACAAGTTTGCAGCCTGATGCCAATCCCCAAATAACATAAATCTATCTAACTTCTCAGCAATACCATGGTGGCCTTGTCTTCTATTGGTCCAGGTGAAAATACCATTTTTTGTTTGAACTTCCCTTAACTCATTACTGTCCACAAAATCCTGAAAATCCTTTTGTACCCTGGTTGTATTACTTAAACCACCACGTTTTTCTGCGTTATTCAATGTGGCATTGAAATCCCCACCTAACACGACCCGCTCATCCTTCATTTGACTTAAGGTGTTCATTAAAAGCCTCCATGTATCACTTTTTGCTGCTGTGGCAACTGGCCCATAGACATTTATCAACTTCACCTCAAAATTGCAATGAAACTGCCTCACCGAAACTAACATCCAGCACTGGTTTTCCATTATAAGTGTGCAACTTACCTTATCGGGGTTCCAAATTACTCCTATACCTCTCGAAGCACCATTCGCTTCCACGAAAACACCTTCCCAACCTCTCCAAAACCTCATACTATTTTCCTGATCCTCCCTATTCCATTTTGTTTCCTGCACAAAGACTATATCTGGTTTATTCAAATCTATTTGACGTCTAAAAAGGTGCCATTTGCTAGGGGCATTTAAGCCCCTAGAATTCCAGCTTACGATCCTCATGACTCCTCGGGAAGGGGCAACTCCTCATTTCTTAAGATTGTTTGACTTAGTTTTGATTGTCCTTTCGCTTGCCTAGCCATGGCTAGTTTTTCCTTATTGGATTTACGTCCTTTTTGTTTGGAATGCCTCATTCTAGGGGTTTTATAGGCCGCCTGAATTTGCTCCAGACCTCTTTCTTCCAGTATGCCTTCTTGGGATTCCTCGTAGATTTCATCCATGTCCGAATCTGAGTCTTGACTCACCAACTCCTGATT
>VDFB02258633.1:0-22564 GCA_007258455.2 Sequoia sempervirens
CTTTGTGTTTAGTGTGCATATCAAATATCGATCAATAAAAGAGGTGAATTTTGCATCCAACCTTTGTTTTGCATCTTATTGGTTATGTGTAAGATTGTTCTTACGTCCTTCTTACTAAATTTTCTTGCAATTGATTGATTAAGTGTGTTATATCTTATATTTGAAATGGAATTCAAATATGATCTTGATAGGCTTTGTGCTACATCATTATATTTGGATTTTATGTTCTAGTGTGTGAACTTTTCTAATAATTTAGAGAGTTTGGGATGTGGGTTATTTGCTACATTTTGTGGATCTTTTGGTTGTGTGTGTTGAAGTCTTTGAGCTACAATGTGCTTCACTTTTTATCTTTAAGAATGATCATTGGGAACAACAAAAGTCTTTGATATTTTATGGGTTTTCTAACTACGAAACTCACTGGAATCTCTTTGAATACTCTTACTCTTTAGTTTTCCTCCTCGAAGTGTAAGGTCACCTATTCCAAGTGAAGCTTCTAGTATTCAGAGAGCTTTGTCTATTACACTGGTTCAAAGGTATATTATCCCTCCATTCATTCAAGGTGTTAGCTCTCAAAAATGCAGGTGAAATACCTCAAGAGGTTGCCAATCTCTTGATACGTTTCAGGGTAACAGACAAGGCCAAAAGATTTAGACCTTCTACTCTTTAGGTGCTGCCAGACCTAGGTGGGTGTACCTATAATAATGAAGTAGACTTGACCAATGTTTATTTCCTAAAACAATTTACCCACACTGGCAAATAGGAGTAGATAAATGAGTTTAAATTTGGTATAAATTGTATAAGCAATATCAAGGCAAAAATCAAATATGTTCATATGTAAAAATGAGTGAAATTAAACAGTGAAATAATAGAAACTAGTGCCTTATTGGGTATACAGAGTCAAATGAAAATCTGAAATCAGTAACTTCTCTCTGGCAAAAATTCAAATTGTTTGGCATATAGGTTTTAAGTTTATAACTGGTATAAACATGCAAGAATATGACTACTGAGTTCTTCTTAATGATCCAAATGAGATTCCCTAATTACTATGATTGTTTTAAAGGATTTAATCTTTCCTTGAAAGACCCAATTAATCCAACCATACAGTTACAGCAAATGTGCACTAATAAAACTAAAAAATATCCTTGATATTATCAGTTTAAACAATTAGAAAATATCAACCTTGGAGACAACTTCAGCAATACTTTTAATTATCACAACAAACAACTGAAACTAGAAAAATGCCACCAAATTAGATG
The DNA here is from genome assembly GCA_007258455.2 of Sequoia sempervirens. Lineage (NCBI taxonomy): Eukaryota > Viridiplantae > Streptophyta > Pinopsida > Cupressales > Cupressaceae > Sequoia > Sequoia sempervirens. Next base: position 1,257 of record VDFB02258633.1, read on the forward strand.
AATTCAATTGAAATCTCCATCATTTTTTACATGCCTCATAGTCTCAAAATTCAACATTCTTATCTACTGTATTTTCTTTCTCTCTTCTACTGTCAAAAATGGGTTTTATATATCGGACACATGAACAGCCGCGTTCATTCGCATTCACATCCGGGTAGTTATTTCATTCGGTCCTTTACCACTGTTCATTAGACTCCCGTAAAGACATCATGTAGTCTCCCCGACATTCTGATTCTCTCTGACCACCAACAAGTTACATATCGCATTGATATCCTGCAATCATACCGACACTTTGAGTCTTCCCGACTACCACAAATTTTATATCGCTTTGATATCATGCAGTTTCATCGATGTGTTGAGTCTCACCAATAGCTATCCCTTCAATCATGAGTGTATCGTTGTGACATTGAAGTTCGGGCAGATGTTCCTCTGCTTACATTGTGTTCTGCCGAGACTTATCCTTCATCAACTTTGATAGAACTTCATTCGGCATGAGCTTCCTAGCTCTCTCTAACAAAGCTTGTCTCATCGATAATCAAACATATCTCTATGACACTGGGGGTCGACAGAACTCCAAGACTTCATATCGATGACACGATGGAATCTATCATTACTTTGTCGACAAGATCAAACGAACACTGCAAGATGTTACTCTGATGACTCTTGTCTCAGTGACATAGCTCTTTGTGTTTCATCAGTGAGACACAAATGTGATTGCTATGACCTATTTCGACGATTATTGTCTCACCAATATGTCGATATATCTTCAATCGGTAAGACACAAATAGACTCGATATGACTCATTCCGATGAACTTTATCTTGCCGATAGGATCCTCTGGTCGTTGAGACAATGAACTGCATCCTGTCGACATGTGTCCTTAGGTGAAATCATATCAGTATGGCATTCCTGAACTCTTGCCGATAGACTACAAAAGATATACATTAGTATAAAATGCTGTATGGATCAGGGAGACCCTCACCATCTCTTGCCAATATTATTTATACTTTCAAATGCTTAGGAACAAGTGAATTCTAGGGGACCAAATGATGAAAACCAACTAATGCATGGGAAAAATATTATACAAAGTGGATTCATGAGCTTATGGAATGGACATTTTTGGAAAATCGTGAGCATATACAACTATAAAATTTTCAAAATTTTACAGTCCTAACAGTGGCTCCGTCTGGGGATGAATGATTATGAGATCATTGCAAGGATCCAGATTTTTGGGTGAGTAGACCAAACTTTCAAGGTGATGGACCAGTGAATAGGATGAAATGAATGGAAATGGAGATGAACATGACCCTATACTACCGTACATGGAAAGATTTATTTTAAAGGAAGGAATATCAGGATTGTCCATGTACTAGCAATTCCTGTTTCTTTTATTTCCTAAACTACTGTGCATGGAAAAAAAATTTAAGAGGATTGTCAAGAGTTGTCCATGCATTGGAAACCCTTAATCCTCTATATAGCTCAAGAGAAAAAATGCTTCAAGAATTTCCAATGTACAGGCAACTCTTGTTCTTCACCAGTCTGTTTTGTAGATAATATGAATCTTCACCTTTCTTACCAATAACAACAAAGGGTCCCAGCCACAAAGCTTCAAATTTCCCATGCTTTCCATTTTCCTAACACCTTGCATTCCACATTAATACCAGATCATTTTCTTTGAATTTTCTATCTTTTGCTCTTCTATCAAATAAATTATTTATTTGTGCCTGTAATTTCACATTATGGTTTTGATCCACTCTTCTTATCTCATCAAGCTCGGCCAGCTACTCCATTCTTTCCTCCATTGGTTCTGGAATATCTATATCTTCCTGAAGGATAAATTTGTAAATTGGTAAAAAAATTTGTAGAGGCATCCTAGCTTGTGTTCCATACACCAATTCAAATGGGGATTTTCCAATCACCTTTTTTACAGTTATCCTATCAGCCCACACAACCAACCTCAATTTTGAATCCCAAGCCTTCTTATTCCCACCTAACATCCTCCTTATGATCTTCAAAATATTTTTGTTGTTGGACTTTGCTTGACCATTAGCTTGCGGATGGTAAGGAGCTGCATAAGTAACATTGATACCATATGTATTACAAAAATCTTTAAACTCATTAGATCTAAAACACATCCCATTATCTGTAATCAATCTTAATGGTGTACCAAATCTGGTAATTATGTTATCCATTAAAAATTTGATTACAACTTTACTTGTTGCTTGCTTGCTTGGGACTGCCTCTACCCATTTAGTGAAGTAATTAGTAGCTACTAGTATCCACTTATGTCCTCCACTTGATTTCTCCTATATTTCCCCAATAAAATCAATTCCCCACTAATGAAAAGGGGCTTCAACCTGCATAGGTTTGAGTGGTAAATCTCCTTGATACTTCATTTTCCCTGAGAACTTCTGACATGCTTCACATCTTCTTACATATGAAAATGAATCATTAAAAAAATTTGGCCAGTAATAACCTACCCTAAGAATCTTGTGTGCAGTTGTCTTTGTTGAATAATGGCCTCCACAGACCCCTTCATGCATTTTTCTTATAACGTGCTTGGCTTGTGACTCATCTAGACACAACAACAACATCTTGTCCCTATTTTTCCAAAACAAATCACCTTCCATGAACACATACTTGGACGCTTGTAGCTTCAAATTTCTTCTCTGATTGTCACTTAATCCTTCAGGGTACTTCATGTATCTGAAGTAATACATGATGTCTATATACCAAGAAGTATGATCAATACTTGCAATTGCATTTCCTTCATCTTCTACATTGCAAATTTGATTTGCTTCAATATTTGTTTTTGCCATTAACTTGGCCAAACCCTGACCTCTCACTAATTTGGTGATTTGTATTTCCATATCGAATTCTTAAATTTTATTAATCCACCTGCATCTCTTCCCAATTACTTTTAACTGTGTCAAGATATCCTTAACAGTTGCATTAGGGACATAAGCAATCACCTTAGCTCCAACAAGATATGGTCTAAAAGCTTTTATGGCTTTCACCAATTCAAACGCTTGTTTCTCCATTATATCATATTTCAATTCTGACCCCTGCAATGACTTGCTGAAAAAAGACACAGGCTGCTCATGACCTTCCTCATTCTTCTGTAACATGACAACAACTATAGTATGCAATGAAGCAAATGAAAATATTTGAAAGGGTTTTGAAAAATCTAGAGATTTAAGGACAGGGGCCTCTTTGATGGCACTTTTGATGGATACAAAAGCTTAAAGTGCTTCTGCAGTCCAATCTACCTTTTTTCCCTTCCTTAACATCTTTGATATGGGCTTAATAATTTCAGCAAAATTAGATACAAATATCCTAAGAAAATTGATCTGTCCAAAAAATGACTGGATGGCCTTGATAGTTTTAGGAATAGGGATTTTATCTATAGCCTCAACCCTCTCAAGATCTATTCTAATTCCCTCCTTTGACACAATATGTCCTAAGATTTTACCTTCTGTGACCGCAAAATGACATTTTTTAGGGTTCAGACTAATACCATATTCTAGAGCTTTAATAAATACCTTTTCCAGATGTTCTACATGATCTTCAGCTATTTTTGAATAAGCAGTAAGGTCATCTTGATACACCAACATGATAGCATTAATCAAGTCTGCAAATGCTACATCCATAGCTCTTTGAAAGGTTGCACCTACATTTGTTAGACCGAATGGCATTCTCACATAAACATACGTTCCCCATGGAGTTGTAAAAGTTGTCTTATACTGTTTAAATTCTTTAACTTTGACCTGGTTATAACCTGAAAACCCATCCATCATAGATAACAACTCACACCCTGTTACTTTCTGTAGAACAGCTTCCATATTAGGTAGAGGGTAATTATCTTTAAGAGATGCCACGTTTAGATTTTTGAAGTCCACACATAATTTGATATCCCCGTTCTTCTTCCTCATAGAAACCAAGTTCGAAACCCATGTTAATGCCTGATTGGTTTAATGATACCCCCATCTCTAAGCTTTACCAATTCCTCCTACATTTTTGGTTCCAATGTTGGGTTAATAGCTCTTTGCCTCTGCCTGAATGGTTTTGCATCTGGCTTTAACGGGATTTCATGTTGAAATAAATCTTCCCTATATGCTTTGATATCTTCATAAGACCATGCAAACACATTTTTATATTTTCTCAATAATGCAATCAACATTCTTTGAATTTTCGGGCTTATTTTCTTCCCAATGTATACCTTTTTTGGTGTGAATTCAGTCCCTAAATTGATCTCTTCAATATCCTCTATCTTGACTGGTATTTGTTTCATGAGGGACCAATCATTTCCATCATATACCCTTTCCAATGCTACTAGCCCTTTGGGAAGCTTATTAGTTTTGAGCTGTAAGACCTCTTTCCCAAATACTGTCTGCTTTCCATCTACCTCTTCAACAAAGGCACTGAAATCAACTTCTTGAGCTTCATATTGATCTATACAGTGAAGAAATTTTAAGAGGTCAGCATCATCATTAAAAACCTGCCAATTGTATATATTGTCAGGCACAGCAGGTCTTGCTCTGAACTCGATCTAAGATACTCCAACCAACATGATTTCATCTCTTCTTAGTGCTACATTGGCTAAAAAGTCTGCCAGTATGCTCTTCGACCTCTCAATCCATTCAATGGAGAATGCATCAAACAATTCAATTGTATCCCATATAGCATTCTTATACTACTTCAGCCTCTTTTGTTTTGCTGCATATTTTGATTTAATTTGAGAAACAACAAGCTCAGAATCCCCTAGAATAGCTAGCAGCTTGATCTTGTCTTTTATAGACATATTCAATCCTGTTAGTAAAGCTTCATATTCTGCTATATTGTTCGTGTAGGCATCCAAATTTAATCACTTCCATATGATTAAAATTACTGCCTTCCCATCTATCGTATTAATATTAATTTATTAAATTAAATTAATATTACACCTTTTGTCTCATAACGATAAAGTATTTAATTTAATAACTAATGCTTTGTCTTTTACCTTATTCCTCTCTAAATTAAATAAATACACTAATTTATTTAATTTAGTTATTCTTCCTTTCTTTTTTAAAAAATCAATTTAAAATTCCCCACTTTCTCTCTCCTTGTCACATCCTCCATAATCTCACCCTAATCTGAATTAATTTAATTAATTCAGGGTTATGATGTGCATTCTCTTAATCAGAGATTAATTTCACATCCTCCTACATTTGCCACTTGCCTCTAATCGTCTGTTAATTAGCCTAATCCAATATTTGCACAACCTTAACCAAAGTCATTAGCTAAGTTTAGCACCACTTTTTGGTCAATTCTTCCATTTTTCCTTTTTAGACATTGACCCCCTTTCCCATGTGAATTTTTAATTCATATTTATTTGCCCTAGATTCCTCTTCTTTAAATGTGAATTTTTAATTCACATTCCATTCTTTTCCAAGGCTGAGAACCTTGGACTTGTCACAATCTCCACATGTGACCAAGTCCCACCTTTTACCCTCTAGATCATCCTAGGAATGTGAATTTTTAATTCACATTTATCCCCAACCACCTTTCATTTTCTCATATAGATTTTTGAGAAATTCTAAAAATTCCTCAAATGTCCCTTTCACTCCCACTTGGGGACAAGAAATCCCTTTTTGTGGAAATCCTCTCATCCCCCAAGGTGCATGTCCTTTTCCACCTCATGTACCTTTTTGACAACTCATTTCCATCTCATCCACCCTTGGCCACCTCACCCTCCACATGTCAAGATGTAAGGGCTTGTGGGTTCTCAACCCACCATAGCCCTTCATCTTGACCTTGTTGGATCAATTTTGACAGTTCCTCTATAAATACCCCCTCTCAATAAGCATTTACAGGACTTAGTCAATTTGCAACTACATGCTGCCATTTTGTGCACTCATCCAATTTTTAATCATATCCACTTGCATTTGCATCCAAACACATAGAAAAGATCTTCAATAGAGCCATCAAGGAGCACACATCCCATCTTAAGCAAGGGCCAATCAAAGGAGTATCAACTACAAAGGAAGGTAAAACTATTTGTCTTACATTATCTACTTTCTTTAGTGTTTTGTCACTCTCTTTTGGCTAATCTTGAGGTGTCCTTGGTATTTTGTTTTTCATGTTTTTAGTTGTTTTGCTCATCTAGAATAGTGCAAATATCAGGGTATACATTTCTGGCACGCCCGGTGGGACCCACAAACGGGTTCCCATATTTTACGTTTGCTGTTGTTTAAGTTTTTTCAGGAACGCGTCGCAAAAGGGCGGCTATGCCCCATTTTCCGCAGAAAGGCGGCTACGCCCCATTTTTGCGCAAGCAGGGAGTATGCTGGCAGCTCGATTTTTATGTTAGTGGCGCCTACGCCTCCATTTTGGCGTTACGGTTAATGGCCCATTTTCTCATTAAAGCATGGTTACCCCATTTTTATGCTGTATACGCTTTTCCATTTTTTATATATGCCACCATTTTGCTATATATAATTTCCATTTTTCACAAAAGTTAAGGGCTTATCGCATTTTTTTCACAGAAGGGCGGCTACGCCCCATTTTTCATAGAAGGGCGGCTACGCCCCATTTTTCTGTACAAGGGCGGCTACGCCCCTGTTTTGCTGCAGAAGGGTGACTGCGCCCCCTGGTTTTGATTTCAGATTTAATTGTTCTTTTTCTCATTAACGTTGTTTTTGCAAGGATACATGTGTTTTGTGCTAACCTTTTGTAGCATATTCTTGTGAAGTTGATGGAGAAAGCGGGATAAAATATCTAATATTTGTTTGCAGGGCTATCCATTTGCTCAATCTTCTTTAAAATTATCCTTGCTGTTTGCATTAATCTAAGAACATAGCTTAATTAGGGGGAATAATATTCGTTGCTTGCTGTTTTTGTCTTTTTGTGTTACCCTAAGGGAGTATTAGCTTGTTTCCGCTTTCCCCTTGCACTTCGTGTGAGCTTGGGGAGTAGTTGGAAGCGGTTAGTGCTTTCTTCATAGTGGGACCTGCTTGGGGATTTCATCACCCCAAGGGACAATTCCAACCACACGTACCGGCGGGGTATACAAAGGGGGGAGAGAAAAAGTTGTACCCCAATCCAGTCACGTCGTAATTGGCGGAGAGTCGAAGCTAGGGTGATACCTAGATAGACGTGAAGAGTTGGTCTGAGCCCTTCAGTATCTCGCTGGGGTTCCCGACTCACGCTTGTGACGGGCTGGTGTTCACGGTTGTGCCTCACGTACCGAGAGTATATCGAGGACTCCTTAGATACCTTGTGCATCCTAGATTAAGACCACTTTGGCCATACCCTCAACACTAATCATAGGGTTGTATTTGCTTGAGAGTATTTTCTTGTGAGAAACCAGTGAATTCCTAACAATTTGGCCTTATCATTATCATTTTAAAGTCCTTTCCATAACCATTTGCATCAAACCAAGCCTCTGTTTTGCTGCAGAAGTGCGGCTACGCCCCTGTTTTGCTGCAGAAGGGCGGCTATGCCCCTGTTTTGCTGTAGAAGTGCGGCTATGCCCCTGTTTTGCTGTAGAAGGGCGGCTACGCCCCTGTTTTGCTGCAGAAGTGCGGCTACGCCCCTGTTTTGCTGTAGAAGTGCAATTACACCCTCCTGAACACCTGAAATCCCCCCATTTGGATTCACTCAGCCTTTAAACCTTCATTTCACCATTCCTAACCATTACCTCATCATCCCAAACCTTCGTTTTGTCACTTTAAACCTTCAAAAACCTCCATTTATCCCTTCTAAACCTCCATCTCATTATTCCAAACTTTCGTGCAACCATTCTAAAACCCCATACATTCTCCACAATTATCCTTAACCCCCTATTCATTCTAATTTCTTCCTAATCCACCAATCATTTCTTACCGTTTGCATCTCCAAGCACCACCCATAGCCAAACTGTCCTAACCTTGTATTACTAAGTGGTTACCTAAATTGACCATAGCGCTTGAACTTGATTATTAGTCTTTAACTTCAAACCCAATCAATTTGCCTCTATCTTGAGGTGAATTCGATGTTGCAAGTTATCATCCTCGGCCCAATCAATCCATTCCTAGCTTAAGGTGGATTCGGTGCTGTAATCATCCTATTAATCAATCAAAGCTCTAGGGTTACTAAGGGTAATCTCACGTGATCAAGCTTAAGGTCTTTCCCTCACACCTTTCATAATCTAAATCCAAATCAAATCCAAATCCAATCAAATCCAATCAAATCCGAATCCAATCAAATCCAAATCAAATCCAAATCAAATCCAAATCCAATCAAATCCAATCCAATCAAATCCAATCCAATCCAATCAAATCCAAATCCAATCCAATCCAATCAAATCCAAATCCAATCAAATCCAAATCAAATCCAAATCCAATCAAATCCAAATCCAATCAAATATAAATCAAATCCGAATCCAATCAAATCCAATCAAATCCAAATCCAATCAAATCCAAATCAAATCCAAATCCAATCAAATCCAATCCAATCAAATCCAAATCCAATCAAATCCAAATCAAATCCAAATCTAATCAAATCCAAATCAAATCCAAATCCAATCAAATCCAATCCAATCAAATCCAATCCAATCTAATCAAATCCAATCCAAATCAAATCCAATCCAATCAAATCAAATCCAATCAAATCCAAATCCAATCAAATCCAAGTCCAATCCAATCCAATTTAAATCCAATCCAATTGATCGAAGTCCAATTAGTTCCAATCCACACTCCATCACAATCAAATCATTTGACAAAGTCTTTAACCTACTCATCTAGCATTTGCATGCCCGTTCAGACCCGTTCACAAGCAAAGAAGATGGCCGACCTTCAAGCTCAAAATGCCCAATCCAACAATCCTCAAGATCCCAACAACACCTCATCAGATCCCAACAAGGGTACCAACATCTTACATGACCCTCACAATGGTACTTCATCACACTCCAACACTGAGAATCAGAATAACTCGCCACATGGAGAAGAGAGCATGGTTAATCAACCTGAACTCACACTTGAGGAACATTTTAGCAATCCTGCCAATGTGCAAATGACCGACCGTTTGCTTGCAAAACATGGGGAAGAAATCTTGGCCCACTTGATTGAGAAGGGTGTTAAACCCCCCTCCAATGTTGACTTGTCCAAATACAAGGGTGCCCCATCTCACGTACTCCAAGGGTCCCAAAATGCACCCGAAGGTTCATACTTTTCCAATGTTCCTCCAATTGAGGGTTGGCATCAACCTGAATTTGGCAATGCCGTCCTTTATCAGGTTAATTATCCCCCACATGCTTCGACCTCAGCTATAGGTGGATCTCAGGTGCCCGATCCCAATAATCCTTTCGCTTATGGCATGCCACAAAACATTCCACAACCTCCGCCATTAACATTAACCGCACCCCCTCCTTTGAACCCACCTACAGTCAATATTGGGGGTACCTCCTTTGCTACATCACTTCCTCCTCCTGGGACCACCAACACACCACCTCAACAGGTTCCCCAATCTACTATCCCACCTCAAATACCACCACAAGGCGCACCCCAGCTGAACATTCCGAGCGGAACCCAACAACCTCCTTTACAAAGTGTGCCCACACAACCCCCGCCTCTCATCCGCAACAACCTATACCCAATACTTTGACCTCTTCACAACAACCATCCTACCAATCACAAGGCAACCCATCTCAACCGCCTACCCAAACCATATCTCCCTTTCTTGCATCCCTTTTGCGTCCAAAGGTCCAACCACAACATAATATCCCACCTCAGTCCATGCAACACTCGATGCCGCAACAGCAACCTCCACAACACTACTACCACCATAATCAACAACAATTTCACCAACAACCGTTTTATGCAACCTCCCAACAATCACAACAATATCTTCAATACCAACAGGCCAACACGCAATGTCCCGTCCAAGTCCCTCAACAACCTACCCCACACCTTCACCAAACAAATTCATATTATGTCCCACAACAACAACCCCCATATCAACAAAACCCCCTACCTTACCATCAAGTCGTGTCATCATCCAATCATCCAAACCCACATTTCAACAATCCGACACCCTTTCAACAAAATCCCTCATCTTTCTATCATCCATATCCCCCCAACCCACCACCAGCTAGTTCGGACTTGTTGGAAATCAAAGCTGCCCTTAAGGACCTTCAAGCAGGGGGCACAAAACAATCATTCAAGTTTGAAGATATATGCCCATATCCGTTCGATCCATCCATATCATTGATCCCATTCCCTAAACACTTCGAGATTCCAAAATTTGACAAATACAAGGGAGACAAAGACCCTAAGGCCCACTTACAAGAGTTTTATGCACAGTGTCAAGAAGTCATGTATAGTGATAACTATCTCTTACGTCTGTTCCCAAGAAGTCTAGCAAGCCATGCCCTAGATTGGTTCATGACTCTTGAAAAGGGGTCTATAAAAATGTTTGCAGATTTATCAGAACAATTTGTCTCCTACTTCTCCTTCAATTTGCGGAAGGATACTGACACCTTAGATCTCTTGAAAGAGAAACAACGGGATGGAGAAACCTTTACCAGCTACCTCCAACGGTGGCGTGCATTAGCCAGTCGAATGAAAAATCCTTTGAAAGAAAAAGACATGGTCACTCTTTTTGTGGAAAATTCACATCCCGACATGGCCCACAATTTTAGACTACACTGTGTCACCACTTTCGCTGAGATAGTGGAAAAGGGACCTATCCTTGAACGTGCCCTTATCACCAAAGGACACATTAAAATACACAGTCATGACAAAGAACGGTCATTCGGAGATAAATCGCGATTTTGGAACAAAAACAAAAATGCAGTGAATGATGGAGTGACAGACACCAAACATGTCTAAGTGGCTAATGCATCCCAAGGGCAACAACAGTCTATACCCAACGCCATATCAGTACCGCAGGGGACACCTCGTCCCCCTCAACAGTCAAACCAAAGAAATCAGGGGAACACCAAATGTCAATATGCCCAATTGGGTGAACCCTTGAGTGTTGTTTTAAATAAATTGTTACAAATCAATTATCCCATCACATATCCTGTCACCAAACCATTCGATGAGTCCAAACCCAAGCCGGCATGGTTCAAAGACAATGAGTATTGTGACTTTCATAAAATCAAGGGACATTCCTTGAATAAGTGCCAGGGTTTAAAAAATTATGTCCAAGATCTCATTGATCGAGGAGATATCAAGGTTGACCCCAGTCAACCTTCGTCGTCCAATGCTCAACTACAAATCTATCAAAACGCCTTCCCCAACCATAGTCAAGGTCCTAGCACTTCCACTAGTCATCCCCAAGACAACAGCACCAATAATGTGACTTACAAGAATGTGCCCTTCAATTATGAAGGCGTTATTCATTACATTGAGCAGGTTGAACCCCGAATATCCATGATCCACGTTAAAGCCAAAGACCCTCAATGTGCTGTGACTACGCGACGAGCCCGCATCACCGTCCCTGCAGCCTCCACACCCGTCCAACCCACTCCTATAAACTCTCAATATAACATTCTTGATCACCTAAAGAAGACCCCCGCTCATATATCTATTTTGGATTTGCTTAAGTCTTCCCCGGTACACCAAGAGATCCTCAATAAAGCCTTGCAGGAAACCCATGTCCCAAACGACATCGACCCCACACAATTCCAAGCTTTGGTGGGACACTTGGCTTTGTCTCACCACCTCCACTTCAGCCAAAATGATATGCCCAACATTGGCATCAATCACAACCGCCCCCTACATATCGAAGTCATAATTGCCCGTCATAAAATAAAAAGGGTCTTGGTAGATAATGGCTCTGCCCTTAATCTATGTACTTTGAAATTCATAAAACAGATAGGGTATTCTCAAGCGGACCTAAGCAACCAGATAATTACAATCAAGGCTTATGACAATGCAGAAAGAAATTCAGAAGGCATCATCAGTCTTCCTATACAAGTGGGACCTGTGCTCCAGTATACTACCTGCCATGTCCTTGATCTGGACTTACCGTATAATCTCCTCCTTGGCCGCCCATGGCTCCATGCTATGCAAGCTGTTCCATCCACATACCATCAATGCCTCAAATTCCCAATTAATGAACAGGAGGTCACCATCTATGCCGACCCCCAACCATTTGAGTATTGTCAAGCTTTAGAAGCATCTTTCCCCCATTTACATTATTGTCCTGGGGTCGAAATGGGGGCCTCCCAGTCATTATCCTCCAATCCATCATCCTCCAATCCATCATCTACTGTAACAACTGCTCCATCTTCCACTGATCCTACAGTCACAAAAGTTCAGATCATTGACAAAGGGTGTGGCGAGTATGAAATGCATACTGCTCTTAATGTAGCAACCATGCCACCATCGCCACACGAGTATGGTCAACCTCCCCATGCTACCCCAAAGGAGGACAAGACTGTCACCTTCCGTGGAAAAAATATTCCTACCACCACCTTCGTATCTCCAAGTATCAAAACAGATGCGCCAGAAGAAGACATAAGTCAGTGGGTCTACCGCGAAGAGCCCGAACCAGAAACTCCTCTAAAGAAATATTTTCAGGAAAAATATCCTTGGCCAACAAAGTTCGTGGAAAAACATAACTACCAAGGTAGAGGCCTAGGTAAAGAGGAACAAGGGCGATTGCAACCCATTGATACGTCTCTGCTACCGAAGAATGTGGGCATTGGGTATGACAGAAAGAAAAAGAGTCCCGCAACATCATCTAATACTTCCAATAGTATCACCGTGGACGATGGCTCATTGGAAGACATACCCGAGGAAGAATCCATCATACACGCGTACGATGATGTCGATCACACTGACTTATCGTCCATGTTCGAATGCCTATCTGTTTGCACCATCAGCCTATCCCTTCATCACCCTGAACTCATTGACTGGGACCTACACAACACCACACCTGTTAGTATGACTACGGACACCTACGTCAACCTTATGGGATTGGGGGAGGATGAACACTTAGTCGCAAAAGTAAAAATCAAAAAAATAAAAAGAGGTCATCTAGTGAAAACCTCCCTGAGGCGCTTCCTGACCTAGAAAAAGTAAAAATAAAGGACGCATCTGAAGGTGAAAACCTCAAAGAGGCGCCGGAAGATGGAGATGTTCATCTTCCCCTTATGGGAACTCAGCTATCTGCCAGATCATCTATCCTGATTGAAGAGACGCAAGAAGTTAATTTGGGAACTGCTGAAAATCCGAAGATCACCTATGTAGCCAAGTCACTCTCTGAACAAGAATATCCGATCTTTGCGCAGCTACTCCAAGAAGGCATCATCAATTTTGCCTGGTCATATTTAGACATGCCAGGCTTAGACCCTGCTTTAGTGGTTCACCACTTAGATATTCGTCCAAACGCCAAACCCGTCAAGCAAAAACTTCATAAGATGCATCCACAAGTTGCATTGTTAGTAAAGAAAGAGTTGGAGAAGTTACTCGACGCGGGTTTTATCAGACCTATTGACTACTCTGAATGGATCTCCAACATAGTGCCGGTTGCTAAACCAAATGGTGACATTCGGGTCTACACAGATTTTAGGGATCTCAACAAAGCCTGCCCAAAAGATGATTTCCCTCTTCCTAATATTGACATGTTGGTTGATTTAATGGCAAGACACGAGATGTTGTCCCTCATGGATGGCTTCTCTGGTTACAACCAGATCTGAATTGCACCTGAAGACCAGCACAAAACTGCCTTCGCAACTCCTTGGGGCACCTTCTGCTACAACGTTATGCCCTTCGGTCTCAAAAACGCAGGGGCAACATATCAGAGAGCCATGATGGTTATCTTCCATGACCTCATCCATATCATCATGGAGGATTATGTTGATGACCTATTAGGGAAGTCCAAGACACGAGCAGAACATCCAGCTATTCTGAAGAAGATATTTGAGCGACTAGAGCACTATAAGTTGCGGTTGAATCCAAAGAAGTGTGTCTTTGGGGTTACGTTGGGGAAATTGCTGGGTTTCATCGTCTCCCGCAGAGGTATTGAAGTTGATCCTGCCAAAGTAAAGGCTATTCTGGACATGTCGCCTCCACACAATCTAAAGCAGTTAAGGAGCCTTCAAGGAAAGATGCAGTCTATCCGGCGGTTTATAGCCCAACTTGCAGATAAATGTCAACCGTTTACCCATCTTTTGAAGAAAGATTCTACATTCTGATGGACCGCACAGTGTCAAATGGGTTTTGATAAAATCAAAGAATACTTAGCTCATCCCCCAATTTTGATGCCGCCTATCCCAAGAAAACCCCTCCTGCTTTATATCTCTGCTACCTTAGGAGCACTGGGGGCATTATTGGCACAGGACGATGAGTCACTCAAAGAAAGAGCAGTCTACTACATCAGTAGAACACTAGTCGGCTATGAGCTAAATTACTCTCCTATGGAAAAAGCATGCCTTGCGCTAGTCTTCAGTACACAGAAAATTTTCCATTACATGCTCAGTCACCCAGTCAAATTAATTGCTAAAATTGATCCTCTGAAATATCTGTTGTCTAGAACCACCTTGACTGGCCGCATGGCCAAATGGGTCATGTTGCTAAGCGAATTTGACATTGAGTATTTAGAGCGCAAAGCTATTAAAGGACAGGTTATTGCTGATCAATTGGCTGAAGCACCACTAGTAGACGCCTACCCAATAGACACTAAATTTCCAGATGAAGGAATCTACACAGTAACAGAAGCACCAACTTGGACGTTATACTTTGATGGCTCATACACTCACAATGGATCTGGGGCAGGAAGTCTATTAGTCACCCCTCAAGGTGACTACATCCCAAAATCCTTCAGAATAGCATTTCCCTGCACCAACAATATGGCGGAATATGAAGCCCTCCTCACCGGCCTTAGAATTGCAAAACAATGGCACATTACACATTTGAAAGTCTTTGGGGATTCCTTATTGGTTATCAGACAAGTTAATGATGAATTCCTCACAAAGGATGACAAATTGTTACCCTATAAACGCATGGTGGATGACTTCAAGAAGTATTTCGCCTCCATACAGTTTGACCAAATCCCTCGTGTGCAGAATAAAGCAGCAGACGCCATGGCCACTATTGGCTCTTTGATTGACATGCCCAAAGATCAGACAAAGTGTGAGTTTCTGGTCGAACAACTGTTAATCCCTGTGTATGATATCCCTGACACTGACATGGTGTGCGATATCGTAGGTCCCGCCTCCCCGTGGTACCAAGACATATATACTTACCTCCGTGACAACACCATACCCCCAGAACTTACACGCAACCAACGTAAATCCTTTATCCATCGTTCATCCCGATACATCCTCGTTGGTGATATGCTTTATCGTCGCGGGTATGATGGAATCCTCCTGAGATGTCTGAATGAGACCGAAGCCCAAATGGTACTAACAGAAGTACATGGTGGTATTTGTGGGGCTCACTCAAATGGTATGGCTCTAGCCAAAAGAATCCTACGGTCTGGATATTACTGGCCTACAATGGAACGTGATGCTTGCGAATTTGTAAAGAAATGCCTTCCCTGTCAACAGCATGCGGATTTGATCCATGCCCCGGCACAAGATCTGCAGCCTCTCCTAGCACCGTGGCCATTCTCTCAATGGGGTTTTGACTTGATTGGCAAGATTCACCCACCATCATCCGATGGCCATACATTCATCATCACTGCAACTGAGTACTTCACCAAATGGGTGGAAGCAATGCCGCTCTCCCAAATCACTGGTACTCAAATTTCTAAATTCATCCTCTACCATATTCTCTGCAGATATGGTATTCCCTCCACCATCATTTCTGATAACGGAAAGCCATTTAAGAACCAAGCCATGAAGCACTTATGCGATACTTTCCATATTCAGCATCGTTGGTCGACGCCTTATTATCCTCAGGGTAATGGTCAAGCAGAGGTGACCAACAAGACCCTCATCCGCATTCTCAAAAAGGTGGTCAATAACACTGGATGAGATTGGCACCTTCACATTCATCCCGCCCTTTGGGCATACCGCACATCCATCCGTACCCCAACAGGCGCCACCCCATACTCTTTAGTATATGGAGCCGAAGCCGTCTTGCCAATCGAAGTTGAGCTCCCCTCATTGAGAATTTCTTTGAAGAACCTCATCAGCGAAGAAGATGCTCATGTCGCTCGGCTGACAAAGCTGGATGAACGCAGAATATGGGCCTATGATCACCTACAAGTATACCAGAATCATCTAAAACGTCACTACAGTAAAAAGGTCTGTCCCAGGCAATTCCAGGTTGGTGAACTTGTGCTCAAGGAAAATCACCGCACTCAGCAAGATCGTGACAAGAAAGGCAAATTTGAAGCAAACTGGTTAGGGCCATATATCATAACTGCTAAATATGGATCTGGAGCTTACAGGTTGACCACTCTAGAAGGGGATCCCCTCGATGAACCTGTCAATATTCTCCATCTAAAAAGGTTCTACGCTTAAAGTTCATTGGTCTACCTATCAAAAATCAAAAAATCAAAATCAAAAAAAAAAAAATCAAAAAAATCAAAAAAGTGACAAAAAATTCCAAAAATAGTAAAGAGAAATAAATTCATCCTATGGTGAAAACCACCTCTTGGTGGCGCCTTGGATAAGTATGGATGGTGAAAACCTGGTAACAGGCGTCATCCATAGAGGGCTTAATCATTATCTACCTTGTATCCTAGTTACTTTATGTTGTCAACCACACTTTCATCCCCCCGCATCAACCTAGGCCGCTTCGTACTTGTTGATTGAGCATTGGACAGCTCACCTTACCTATCCCTCATCCTGAGCTTCCTTATATCCCACTTTGAGCTTATGTCTTTCGTCCATCGGTCCGTGTCATCATATAGGATCATCCATCATGTTGGTCTCCATCTAGATCTCATCCTCTTGTCCCACTTCCATCTTTTTATCGAACTACGTTGCCCCTGCGCTTTCACGTAGGCAAGGTTGGTCATTCAATCCTCCCCCGGGGCATTTGTCGGCCATATCTTGTGTCCATCATCGGTCGCCATTGTCCTCTTTCCGCTTTATCCATGGTCCTTTTCCATGAACTACGAGGGCTCTGCGCTTTCACGTAGGCAAGGCCAATTTTTGATCGGCCCCCGAGCCCCTAGGTCTTTAGGTTGTGTCTCATCCCCTCTGTGGTTGTCTCATCAAGCTATGCCCTTATCTAGCTAGTTCTTAAACAAACAAAACCCACTTGTACCAACGAATCTAATCAATTCCAAATATCCTTTATCATATTGATCTTTTCGTTTAGTATCCAGCATAGGTCTTAACAGGATACATCCTTCCTAACAGACCTCATCCATCCCATCTATCCCCTTGATCCTATGGAAATGGACATTTGAAATTGATTGTGATCTTTTTGATGCTTTTGGTTTTTGTTTATCATTTGGGCTTCCTATCATCACTAGTCAAGGCCGTCATGATCCATCATATTATGGCATGTTTTGATTAATCCACATAGGGGCATATCTTGATTTTTTCTGTGTTTTCCTGGTTGTCTCACATAGTACCCACCAAGATCCCTACAGTCTTGTGTTATGTCGGGGCATCCTTCTGTGTTTGTGGTTATCCCAGTACTGGACCCGAACAAGGTCCTCGCGACTTTGGGGTATCAGGATAGCCTTCTTGTCTGGCATGTTTGTCTCATGCATTAGACACTAATCTACCTCGGTCCTCCATACCTTGGTGAATTGTGTCTTATGCTATAGCAAAAACCAGTGCTCCAAGGATGGAAAAATTGAATTAGGATTGCATTTTTCATAAACATTGCATTACACACTCATCCTTATGGTTTTCGGTTGTGCAAATACTTTCTCCCATTCTCTCCCATTCTTCTCAGAGTACTGATACTTCTTGACAGATGCCACATGACATCCATCTTCCCCATTACTACATACCCACCTCTCATTACCATGTTAGTCCTTATTGACACTTATGGCCATGTGTTACCTGCATTACGTGTTAGGACCATATATCCATCGCCACCTGGATCCCCATACATAAGATCCATATATACACCGCCACCTGCAAAACACAGTGTTAGACGCATGATACAACACATACTGCATGTATCAGATACAAGATAAACAAGTCAAATTAGGCATCCATATAAATAAATCATCATAGATCCCATAGCTACACATACCACATCACCATTCGCATCCATACAATCATTCATATTACATATGTACATCACTCCAAGCATCCACATAAAAATTTCAATAGATCAATGCATACATATACGTAAAAGTATCCATAAACACATACATCTATTCATCCACATGAACATCTTATATCATAAACATAAAACATAAATAAACCAATGCATCCATCCACATAAACATATAATACCATATACACATGCATATAATCATCCATCATAAATAGAAACATATTACATGGTGTCAATAAGGACTGTCTCATATCAAAATAATATAACATGTGTCACAAGTCCATCATACACATCCCCTCATATGACAAAGTACAAAATCTAGAGATATAAAATATCTCTGATCTCTGTCAAAAACATCCTACATAGTCCATCACGCATCTGTCAAGAACTCAATAGCCTGTCACCTCCCAAACGAACTCCCCACATCTGATCTCTGTGGAGACTCGGGTCCTGCTCCTCGGCCTGGTGAAGCACCTGGTGAATCACTGTAACCACGTGTCTGTGTCCCCAGTGACTGGGATGGCGCTGGCATCTGGGGTACCTGCCGCGTATACTGGAATAACCGCTGAGATGGATCTGGAACTGAATGATAGTAGGCGGCCATCCAAAATCCGGCCTCTCTCCCACTCTCCTCTCGCTCCGCAACCTGCACTCGAGCGGAATTCCGCTCCTGCCGATACCTGTCCCGATCCCTCGTAATTATCCTCCTCTCCTGCTCCCAAGCCTCCTGGGATAAGCGTAACTATGCCATCTCTGCCTGCATCTGATCCCTCATCTCCTCTGCAGCCACTGCCCTGGCTACTGCGGCATCCCTCTCCCTCTGTAATCCATGCATATCTCCCTCTATCACATCACTGCCCTGCAAAGACTGCCACTGTGCTACTGCGGCATCCCGCTCCACCTGTAGCGTCTGTATTTGTCCTAATGCTGCATCTCTCTCCTCCTGCAAAACCTGAACTCGCGCCTGCACTGTATCCCTCTCTACCTCCACTGCCTGTACTCATGCCTGAGCTGCGTCTCTCTCCATCTGCATAGTCTGAACCTGCTCCCTCGCCTGTCTCTCTCTCTCCTGCATCGCCCCCATCTCCCCCACTATCTGCTCTAAGCAAAACACTCTGTCCTATAACTCATCTCGCTCCTGCCGGAGATCATCCACCTGCTGCCCACTACCTGTCGATCCAGTCGTCTCCACTGCTGCCCCTCTAGCCTGCAATACAACTGTCTCAGCCTCTAATCTGTCCCGATCCCACCTAACAACAGCTAACTCATCTCGTAGCCCCTGTATATCAGCCTGCAGTATCTCCCTCTCTCTCCACATCACCTCTACCATATACCTATTAGTCCTCTGACCTGCTGCTGGCACTCTCGATAGCTCGGCCCTGAGTCTGATCACCTCTGCCTTTGCCACCCTTAGCCTCTGATCTATACTCTGACCAATCACAACCTCTGAAGAACTAACAGGAACCACTGCTAATGGCTCCACATCCCAAATCTCTAGATCTGGCACTTCACCTTCTATCTCCATAGCATCCTCACTCCCCCAACCTCCTCCTCCTCCTGACCCCCCAAGTCCACCATGGAAGGACAGACTCACAATCGCCGTGGCTGACCATGCCTCCCCACTCTCATCAATCTCTGTGGCTCTCCCCTCTTCGGTTGCTCCTCATCCTCACTCTCTCCTATCTCTACAACGGGAGGCTCCTGCCCCCCCTCTGCTGTCCCCCACTCCTCACCCTCTCTGGCTGACTCCTGGCCTCAGTACCCTCTTGGGCACCCTCATGCTCTGTCACGGTCTATACCCTCATCAATCGCCTCCTGCCCGCTATCAACTCTGGCTGACTCCTGATCTTCATCTCCTCCTGATCTCTATCCGGCTGTCTCTCCTCTCCCTGCTCTGCCCGTACCAACACCCTCCTCTGACGTACTCTGCTCCCTATACCAGTCTGTCGATCTCCTCTACCCTCCACTGCATGTATCAACTCTACCTCTGACCCCTCCTGTCCTCTCGCATCTGGCTCCAGATCCCCCCTCTCCTCCTGTCCCCCAATCTCTGGCACCGGATCCCTCCTCCTCTCCTGTCGTCTCGCCTCTCTCATCCTCCTCCGCTGCCCCCTGGCTCCTCTCCTCCTCCTCCTACCTGCTCGTCCCCCTGCCTCCATCCTCTCTGGCTCGGGCTGTCCTCCCTCTCTCACCCCACACCGCTCATCCTCTGATCCAAACCCAACCGCTCCTACAATCGGCACCAAAGGTGTAATCCTATCCCATAGGTGGTTGTGGAACCACCGGTCATATCGGTCTGTCACTCCTGCATCCTGCTCTCCCGCATACCTCCCAGGATAGGGTACCTGCACTGTCGCTACCCATGCTGCCCTGGCTGACAAGGGGCTAATCGCCCGCCCCCATGGTCACTCTCTGGTGAGTCGTCGAAACATCACTGGTGGCCTCAGAATATCCTGTGTCTGCCCAAACTATCTCCGCACCCTATCCGGCTGGTGCATCTCCACTATCCATGGAAGCACCCCAATCAGAACACACTGCGTCATAAAATACCCACTATATCTCGCAGTCTCCTCCCTCCATCCCCTGAAGTGTCGTCGCATATATGGTCGCCAAACTATGTCTCCCTCCACCAAATCATCTATCCTCCTCTTCCATACCTCCACATCTCCCACCCACCTATGACGAATAAGCCAACCTCGTCCCTCTCCATATCTCCATGCCAGGGGCTCTGAATCATCCACCTCTCTCTCCTACACAACAACTGGTCTTGTCACCGCAATGTGCTCCCATACCCAAACCTGTAGTAGCGTCATATGTGTCAAGCTCACTGCCTCCCGATAACAAATCATATGCATATCTCTGTACAACTGGGCTAGTACACATGCACCCCATGCAATCTATCCCTCTCGCCACTCCACAATATGTCGGATCGGCTCCATAAATCGCAAACTACAAAACCGCATGCTACGATATGGCAGCAATATCCCACTAATCAACCTCGCTAAAAATAACGGCAATGCTGGTACTCCCACTGTCAGACATCCATCTACATCCAACTGCTGACCACGCAATGGCAGGGCGACATCCCCAAACAGCACTCTCATAGTCTGCTCCAACTCGGCCCCCCTCAACTCCACATCACTCA
>VDFB02258634.1:0-21139 GCA_007258455.2 Sequoia sempervirens
TTGGCCTTTTAAAGTGTGGTTTTCTTGGTAAACTGCTCAGTCATTCCCTTTCTTATGACAGGTGCTAGCAGTTGCAGTACATAATCACTACAAACGGATATATTATGAGTCAATAAAGAGAGAGAATTTCGTGGATATATTAACTGAAGGGTGAGCAAATATTACATGTTATCAAGCACTGAATTTTCTTTCAGAGTTCTGTCATTATGAAATTAATGTAAAACTAATGTACGCTGTTGCTGTCTCTAGTATAGATTGGCAGGTTTAACATTTTACTTTTTAGCATCAATGTTTTAGTATCACACACATCATTTAGAAGTGCTGAATGTTATTTTTTAGTCTTCCTTTTGCGGGGTAATGTCTGGTATATATTCTTGGTAGCTAATTTGGGCACTGGTTTTGAATGGCAGGTCTGGCATGTCCCGTAAACAGGAGGAAATTGATGATGGTGATAATGTGGAGCTGGAGAAAAGCAATGTTCTTATAATGGGTCCAACTGGCTGTGGTATTTACCTCGGCTATTTTTTCCCATTATCGATTTTGACAGCCTTTATCACAAATAGAGTATATTAAATACAGGTGTTTTTCTGGAAAACTAGTTAGATATGTGGTACCTTTACTATTTTCATTACATGTCAATTTGACTGCTCATCTGTTACAACTGAATTATGTTGGGATACAGGTAAGACACTGCTGGCAAAAACTTTGGCCAGATTTGTAAATGTGCCCTTTGTGATTGCTGATGCAACAACCTTGACACAGGTATCATACTATTGGCTGTTGCTTTGGACTTTATTCATTCTTTGGATATTCCTCAATGAACAGTTTTTGTATTTTAATATAGCTGGCATGTTTGACTTTAAGTGTCATAACACATACACATATCTTGTAATGTCTTAGAATGATGTCATTCTTGTGTATTGTAAAATGCTATCTTCCAACTGGCAACCATCTTTTCACTCATTCTTGTAGCAATGGTGTATTTTGGAACAAATATGGGAAGCAATAGTTTTGTTGAAAGCTTCAAGAAACATGCTCTGAGAGACTGAACTGCAAACTTTAGACTTCTTTTTGGCTTTGATGCTAATGCTCAAGGCTACTATTCTGTGCCGTGGGACTTGTTGATGGTCAAAATAGCACAGCAACATTTAAACAGAATATCTCTATTCTATTTCTCCTGAAAAGAAAGACAACATATAGTAATCTAACTCCCAAGGTCCTGGTAGTTGGTTCTCAACTGTGCTGATATTGCTCAATGGTCAATGTAATTGTAATGTTCAAGGGGCTTGCTGATTATTGAGCTTCTTGATTGTTGTAAGATCAAATTCTTATTTAAACATACTCTAACAGGGGTATAAAGAAAAGGCAAAAGATAGATCAGGGACACAGAAGAAAGAAAAATGTTGATTCATTCAACTAATCAAACTTGTTGCTTTCCAAGGAATCCATAAACTAGAATTGCTAAACAAATCAACTTGTAATCAATACATAGCTATTCATCCACAATGCAAATATTAATAGCAGATTGAAAATCATCATTCAAACAAAAGAAAAGATAGAATTTCATTCCTTGAAAACTTTCCAAATCAAATGATTAAT
This sequence comes from Sequoia sempervirens, assembly GCA_007258455.2. Lineage (NCBI taxonomy): Eukaryota > Viridiplantae > Streptophyta > Pinopsida > Cupressales > Cupressaceae > Sequoia > Sequoia sempervirens. The sequence goes on from VDFB02258634.1 coordinate 1,600, forward strand.
AAAATAAACATTATTCCAGAGCATAACCTAAAGCAGGTTTAAGTCTGGCTGCTTCTACTGTCAATGAAACTGATAAGCAACATTTACAAATCTGGCAAGATCACCAGTGTACAAAAACCTATGTCTTCAAATTACCTCCATTTAAACTAAGAAAATAAGAAAATTGCATCACCTATCCTACCGTAAAACTTCTAATCTGCTAAGCTGTAAAACTCTTAACTTATTTTCCTAAGTGTCTAACCAACAACCACACCCTTTACAATGAGCTTAATTTGACAATTAATAGCTCATAATTCCATAATTTCCTCCAGAATTGAAACATCAAAAAGCTGTAGCCTTTGTGCATACAATTAAATCAGAAAGATAACTTTCTGTTTCATCTCATGTTGGTCATCAGCTAATTTCAGTTTGCTCTTATTTAGTTTTAGTTAAAGCTTCATCCTCCAGTCTGGCTTCAGTTAACAACTGCATCCTTTAGTTACAACTCTGAGTTCTTCCTTTTGCACCATGAGCAACAGCATCTTTCGAGAAATAACTCCACGAAATGCTCAGTTCACTACAAGTTCAAAGATCTTTGCAGCAATTTCCTCCTTTGCACATGAGCTGTAAATTAGCTAAAGACTTTATTCTTCTTAATCCAATATCCTTGAAAAGACACCTGTAGGCATACAACATATTAATGTACTTATAAAATTAAGTAATTCATAACCAATTTTATTCATTTCAATTTAATGTAAATTAACTTTAAAGTTCATAATTGAAATAATAAAAGTAACGAATCTTCTTTTAATTTAATGTTATTTTAAACCATTAAAATAAAATAACATTAAGGAGAATGCAATGTGGATTTAAAATCTTGTTGCTTTCTGCTCCTTGAATCCAGAAGATACCTTGTTCTGAAGCTTCCATTTTTGCAACAGAATGGAGAACGATGGCAACAAATATTGCAGCAAGGAGGATGTTGGCGAAGTGCATAAGATCTAGTTTTTACAACTCCCCTGGCATTCGTTGGAAATTCGTAAAACCCTTTCAATAGATTCAGTCGGTGCATACTCTGCACTCATCATATTTTATGAGATCACATCTCTTTAAGAATTTTGTCCAGTTCGTATGCATTGGCTGTGCTTTCATATTTTGTTTTTTGCCATTCTTCCTTTGATGCGAGTCTAGATATGCTTGGTATCCATTTCGGCTTGCACTCATTGCATTCGATGAGACATTATCTCCTTAGGGCATCCCCGTCAAACAGCGCACGGAATGGGAGCCATTTCTGATCGGAATCGGGACCATCCACAAACTAGGAATGTTTTATTTCGGGTGCAAGTGCAATGCGGATTCGGGTCCGGATGAGTACGGGAGGTAGGATCATTCTGGTGTGGAGACAGAATAAATGTTGCACCTTTCATTTGCCTTTGCATGCGGAAGCAGGAGCAGAATTGTGTTTGACTCAGAACCTTAGCCTTGGCGGGATGGGAACAAAGTCAGAATGTAGACACCTCCTATGTCTAGTTAGGATCATCCCTGGGTCCGGTTTCGAAAGGCTGCGAGGGCGGAATGAAATGAGAACGGGACACATTTTCATTTAGTGCAGTTTCATAAATGGTCCGGGCTTTGAAAAGAATTGAGGCGGGATCGGAATTGGATAAGAACCAAAACGGGGCCGGAAGAGGGACCGGAACAGGAAACGGGTCAGAACTAATTGTTAGTTCCCACATTCAACTTCCACTCCGGATCCGGTTCCGACAAAAGGACAACGACCAAAACACGACACAAGAGGACGGGGCAGAGACAAAACCGAAATGAAACTTCACAAAGTTCGAAGTTCGATTCTAGGTCCGGATCCGGTCCCGACCAAAAAGCAAAGAACAAAACACACAAGCACAAGGGAAGCGGGATCAGAGCGAACATGGGACCCGGCCCAAAGGAAACAAAGAAAACGAGGAGAAAGGAAACAAGCGGAGACGGAGTCGGGACGGGAACATAAAATGGAAACTTTGAAATTTCATACTTCCGTTCCAATCCCGGTTCCTCTTCCACGCGAGCAAACAAACAAAACACAAGGAAACGACCAACAAACAAGAGGACGGGCCAACCCAAGAGTTTGTTGAAAACAACCAACAGAACAAAGGAGAAACAACAAAGAAGGCAAAGTCGGAGTCAGAACTATATCCGAACTAGAAACCTTGAAAGAGTTCCGTATTTAGATTTGGTTTCGGACCCGCCTCCGATAGAGCAAAAGAAAACAAAAAATAGAAAAGAAGAGGGGGTCCCCAACTTTGCCAAGCAAAAGTTGGGGCGTGTATGCAAGGCATAACAGGACTTGCAACAGCAGTAACATTTAAGTGAGGGTGAGAGGGGGAAGTTGGATGGTGACAGGGGGGAGAGGGGGTCGGATGTGGTTGAGGAGTGGGATGTGTATTGTAGCTGGAATGGAACCCTAATGGATGGCTTGAAACTCTAAACCTTGTTATTGAACCAAGCCTAGCTGGCACAGGAGGCAAATTATTGTTTAGTAGCATGCACCGTTACTAACCAAGCACCTATTGGGGCGGACATTTAAATTGTTCATTTAAGGGAATGGTTCAGATTTAAAAAAAAAGTGAAGCAATGTTTGTCATGTCCCCAAAATTGAGACATCAAAATAACAAGCTACATATAAAAATATTAACCATCTAATAATAATAATTGTTAGAAACAATATTATAATTATTAAATATAGAAGAAATAGATATTAAGAAAGAATTAAATAATATTAAATTATTATTAACTAAACCTAAAACATAAAATACTATTATAATTATTAAAATATAGATAACTTAAATATTATGATTTAAATAATGACAATTTAAATAATAAAATAAATATTAAAGATACATTAAGATAAAACATTAAAATCAATTTACAAGAAGCATATAATAATATAAAAACATAACATAATATAACTATCAAAAATAAAATGGATCATTATTAAAGATATATAAAATTAAGGGATACACAAATATAATAAATATATTATAATATACAATATATAATTTATACAAACATAAAAAGACAAGCGATTACCTTAAAAGGCCACGACCCAGATTGGCATCGATTAAGTTAGAGATTTAAGTGTATAAATATTAAAAGAGAGGCTATGGGAGGGTATGGTGAAAGCTAAGAAGGGGATGGAGGAAATGTTGAGATTCATATTAAGAGATGGTATTTTATTCAGCCACTAGTATTTGGAATGAAGGATAAGTGCGTCTGAATAATCGGCCCCTGCTCATCCTTTCTCATAGTTGCCAGTGGTGGTCAAGAGTCCAGACGTTGATAGGTAATTATGAGGAGTCCCGATGGGAGGCTCGTCTATCTCTGGAGGATACATTGTGCTGCCACTATCATTTCTATTGACACTTCCATACACAAGTGCAATACCGAATAGCATATATTGTAAGAATGTTGATTCCTGAAGACAACCGCCAAGAATATTATCAGACGTTACACATTCTCTGTGAGGCGAGCATATATCCAGAATTCTATTATAAAGGAGCAACGATTGAGAAGAAAATGGTGAAGGTTTATAGTTGGCTGCACAACCATCGATCAAGTCGGACTTGGTCTCTTCTAGAGGTCGAGCAATTCAATGCATAATCTTTGGCTGTAGAGTTTTTGTGGATTGTACAAATCCCTTAAGTATCATTGCAGCGTACTGTGCCCGAGAGATTGATAATTTTGATTTCATTGGATGCGCACAGACCATAGGAATGCTTGGTGGCGTCAACTCCCAGGTTCACCATGATATGACAACACCATTATCTCACTACTTCATATACACAGGACATAATTCATATTTAACAAGTAATCAGCTGAGTAGTGACTGTAGTGATGCACCTATCATCAAAGCTCTTGAGAAAGGCGTACGAGTAATTGAGTTAGGTATTTGGCCAAATTCATCAGAAGATGACATTCTTGTTCTTCATGGAAGGACTTTGACTACTCCTGTAGACTTTAAGAAATGATTCGGTACAATAAAAAGGCATGCCTTTGTTGCATCCAAGTATCCAGTCATAATAACATTGGAGGATCACCTTACCAAAGATCTTCAAGCCAAAGCAGCAGCATTGATCACCCAAACCTTCGGGATTTGCTCTATTATCCAGCTCCAGAAGTCTTGAAAGAATTCCCTACACTAGAATCCTTGAAGGAACACATCACCATCTCAATTAAGCCTCCAAAGGATTATCCAGATTCTAAGAATGCTGAAAATATGTATATGTCACTTATTCATGGTGGTTGCATTTTCAAGAGTCTGTAAGTTGTAATCATAACTCAGTCTCATTATTGCAATAATATATAAAGTTGGAAACTGCATGAGAACTGTTGGACATAATGTCTCTTTGCTAGAACTATACATTTGTGAGAACTTCAGTCATTACGCCGTCTTCTAGCATATTGGTTAAGTCATTATATGCACTCTAACATCACATGTAAAGGAAGACAAATAAAGAAGCCTTTACCAACAATTATCTGATCACAAGCGAAGTGTTTGATGAAATGTCCAGCCGCCGAAATTGAAAATTTATCGCAGAAACAACAGGGGACATTACAATGTCAAAGTAGCTGAATTGAAGCAGTAATGTCCCCTTCCAGGTGTCTCTTGTATTCCATCTGACCACAGTAACATCAAAATGCTTATAAGGTCACAAAATTTAAAGCACATATTATACATGCTTAAATATCAGTGTAAGCAACACTGGTGTCTAGTGGTATTGTTTATTAAATCTGTTTGTTCTATTCCTTTTAATGAGTTAGTATAACTTTTCTGGCAATTTTCTAAGTTGTTTTATGTCGTATACATTCTATTAGATCAGTTTGGCAGTGAATATGATTAAACTCATTGTACTTTGCCTTGTTGATTAGCAAACAGAATTGCATCAAAGTTTTGATGTTTCCATAGTCCATAATAGTGAATCTGAGTGCTTCTGGCTTAAACTGTGTGTATTTTTTTTAAGGTCAGCACACAGTTGAAACCAAAAGCACTCAGATTCAAACAGAATTAGAGACAAATGAATGCTTAAATAAGTTATAAAAGGTACAGGTAAAGGTAGTTTTTTAGGTTAGCACAAAGCGAGACACACTTTGATGTGCGAGGCTCTCCTTGTGGAAGTCCACAAGGGCATTGCTTTTCACACTTTAGATATTGTTTGACAAGTTGTGCAACCCTAACATCCGCCAGTTTCAAACTTATAACCTCCTTTATGGGAAAAAGGAAGAAATTTGGTGTAGCTGAAGCTAAAACCAATGCAATATAGACACAGAGATTGACTTGATTATAATCATAATGTATTGTCTTATGGATAAGTTAAATGAATGGTAATAAAATGAACGCTTATATAAACTATATTACAAAATTTTGGAGCTAAATTCAGTGATTTTCTTTGTAAAATGATGAAAAAAATCTTTAGAAATTTTAAGGTGAATAAATGTCAGTGCATTTGGTCAGAGAGGCCCAAGCTTGTCCTGTTAAATTTGGAAAATCATTATTGGTAGGAACTTAATTATTAGGATTGTCCAGAGCTGGTTCTGATGTATATATTAATATTCATTTTCGGTCCTTTTTCATGGATTTTGTCTAGGATTTTCCTTCCATTCTTGTTCTGGTTGTCTAATTAAACTCCTACGAATGCAGGCAGGGTATGTAGGAGAAGACGTGGAGTCTATTTTGTATAAGCTTCTCATGGTATGATTCTGTTCCAATAAAATTCCTTTCCCCATGGTAATCTCATTCCTTGTTAGTATCTCTTCTCCATCCTTGTGTTTTGTAGTTTGGTTACTGAATTAATGACATTTTGTCTCTTGTTTGGAAAACTTGAATAGCATAACTCTATTTTGGGTTTAAAAAGAGATCAATGCAATCACTTATCTTTAAAGATATCTTAAAATTTGTATCCATAAAATGTATGGGGCTTTTTTTTTCATTTCTTAAAAGTTAAAAACAGTATTTGATAAAGCTATGCGTGAATATGGAGGTCTTTGATTTTGCTGTTTAAGGGAAAGGTAAATGATAAAAATAAAATGCTCTCTACAGACTTCCCCAAATACATGATGCCACCACCAACAGGATTGCCTTTCTTGGTGCAAGTGACACCTTTACTGCTTACAGAGGACAAATTGGGATGCTCTTTGCAATCACTGTCTTTTGGTTCATAGGATCTGGATCCATTTACTTTAAAGAGCTTCAGGGTCACACCCCCACAACCTTGGAACTTCTGTTACAGGCACACAGTCCATAGAAGCAAATATCTTTTTTGGGAATTTCTCAGCATACCAAAAGATAAAGACATTTTGAATTTCTTGGGATGTTATTGGGGAAAAACTGGAAAATATTGGGAATCCAAAAAGTGTAGGAAAAGAAATGAGCAATAACTGATGTTTTTAACATTTAAAGCCATCCGAATTGCATAGAGAGTGAGAGTGTGAAAGTAAATGAGATTGTACAATGTGAATATTGAAATTTGAATTTTTCTCATTATTGTTAGAGATTGCTAATTATGGATAATTGTAATATAATTTCCTTTACAATGTTGTTGAATAACTCTGTCAGAATTGTAAAGAACCCTTCATGCAATAAAACACAAGAAGGTAAATTAGACCTGTTAACCCTACCATTTGCTTTAAATATAATGTCGAATAGACTAATTTATACACAAAATGGTAACTACAATTGACAACAACAGTTTCCCTAACCGCTTCAAATACCTCTTTAAGTTTACAGTAATGACAACAATTATGCCTGCCATTTCAGCACAGCAATGTCCTGCCTTAACAACAATGTTTCGTAGTAATAATTTTGATCAGCAATATTTCCTATAATGTGTTTTTTTGAAAAAAAAAGGGGGTAGAGTTAAATTAGAAAAAATGAACGGTACATCAGAGCAGTGATCAATCATGATTGCAAGGTCTTGATAGCTATAGTTATAATTGAGTGAATGACTGATTTTATTGTTGGGGGTGTTAATATTCATGTTAGCCTTTTTGTCAGCGTAGGCATTTTCCTTTCTGAGAACATGTTTGTAAATGATCTCATCAAAATTGTGTGACAATGCGCCAATTCTGGATTTGTATAGAGTGAACACTTTGAAGCATAGTAACGACGCCGGACGCTGCCTTCGACTTCTACGTAGGGCTTAATTTCGGCGAGGGACCTCGGTAACTCGACGCTGACGTATGCCAGACGCCGCAAAATGAAAAAGTTGAAAACCCTAGAAATTTAGAGATTTTAAGGATTTAAACTTGTTTCCAAGCAATCTCTTTGATAACAGCTAAATAATGTAAATAAAAGCAAATTTGATCACATGCACAAGTATACAACGATTACATAAGTATAAAGTACACAAATTGTAGTTGCGTTGCTTAAGGAAATAACATAGATATATAAAATTAGTCAAATGTATACAAAACTCATGGAATATGAAATCCATGACATCAAATGTTCCATACAAATATGAAATATGAAATATGACATCAAATCAAAATGTTCTATGACTCTATGCCCTATGGCATAGGGGAGCCAACATCCTTCCTACGAAGGCGTCTAAAGGGCCTGGATGATGTTGCAGCTGCAGCCATAGTCTCTGCCTGTGTTTGACTCTCCATGCCACTCTCACCAACAACATCTATGCCTCCTCGTGCTCTAGCCTCCTCCTCAGCCATGGCTACAACCTCGGCCTCTCTCTTTGCCTGGTCCACCCAATCAAGGTCCTCGTCACTAAAGACTGCATCTGTAGCCTCAGTGGTCCACTCAGACTGTGGATCAACCTCGTCTAGATTGATCAGGGTTTTGTCATGGTCAAAAAGCTTCCTGTATCTGAGCCGAAGATTGTAATGAACATATACCAAGTCGTTCATCCTCTCCACTGTCAATCTATTGCGCTTCTTGGAGTGTATGTGCTCAAACATACTCCAATTGCGCTCACAACCAAATGAACTGCATGGCTGGCTCAATATACGAATGGCAATATTTTGCAGGTTCGGTGTATCAGAACCAAACATATTCCTCCAGCTATCTGAGATGAGAAAAAGAAACAAAATCAATCTCATTTCAAGTTTCAAGTTCAAGTTCAACATTTAATAATAAATTATAATATAAAGAGATGAAAATTATGCCCTTAAATATATTTTTACCCGGTAGTAATGTTGTCCTATTATCTTTGCACATTTGACGTGCAAAGAAGTCTCCGTGTGCCTTAGTGAAGGCATCTATCTCCTGCACCACCTGTGTAGTAACAGCAGGCAACATCCGCTCCAATGTCGTGTAGAGACCACTAAGAATTTCTCTATCTGTACGGAGATCGCGGTGGAATTGGAAGGCCGGATTCAGGAAACATGCGGCTGCATGGATGGGCCTATGAAGTTGGTTTTGCCATCTCCTATCAATGATATCCCAAATGGGATGATACTTCTCAACTCCACCATAGACTGATCTAATGGCCTCGTTGGCCCTATCCATGCCCTCATATATGTAGCCCATTATGGCTTCTCCCCACCGCAACTCGTGAGGGAGAACCAGCAAGTACTCAATAACTACAAAGTAAACATGTTTCTACAAATAAGTGTGAATGAAAATAAATAAATAAAAGTAAGATATGATTAAAAATTGTAATCGATACTGAAAAGAATTAAATTTTACCTTCAATTCTGTCCATTGGTGTCCAAAACCCCTTGCTCATCAAAAAATGCACCAGCAACCTGCTTTGTAGAAAGGATGAGGAAGACCACCTCACTAGTAAACATATACCAAAGCTGCCCCTGACCGAATCAAGGATTGCATCGGATAAAATTTGTTGCAAACCTGGTGATGCCAGGACGAGACAACTCCCTCAACCCCGTGTATTGCCTCATAAGGTTAAGCACCCATGTGTAGTTGTATACAAATTTGCATATGTTTTTTGCTGCTTCCACACATGTTTTGATCCATGGGAGCTTCCCAAGATCCTCCAACATGAGGTCAATGCAATGGGCGGCACATGGAGTCCAAAATATAGTAGGGTGCCTCTCCATCAATAATCTACCAGCAGCAACATAATTTGCTGCATTGTCTGTCACCACTTGCACTACATTTTCTTCCCCCACATCAGCTATCACCCCCTCTATAGCCTCACACAGATATGTGGCATTTTTTATTTGGGCAGAAGCATCAATGGACTTAATGAAGACGGTGTCACCTGAAAAAATAAGCAAAACCAATTATTCAATTAATTAAAAAACATAAATCAGCCATATTAAATTATGTGATTCACTAAATAAAATTCAAATTCCAATGCATTGAAGGAAGTACAATTACCTCCAGAGGAAACTAGGAAATTAAGCAACGTCCTATTTCTCCTATTAGTCCAACCATCAGTCATGATGGTGCAACCAATCATGCTCCACTGCTTGCGTTGCTCCTCTAATTGTGCTTTCACATCTGCCACCTTTTGAGTCAAAAGTGGGCCTTTAATTCATCTTCGCTAGGGGCTTTGAACCCCGCCCCACCTATGGTTATCGCATCAACCATGTTTTTCCAGAAAGGTGACCTATAACATGTCATAAATAAATTGATAAGTTACATAAGTATTGTAAAATTTGAATTCGATAATGAGATAATGAGATACATCTAGATTCTAAAATTTAAATATAAATTTTAAAACAATTAAATGAAAAAGAATTACCTGGCTACATGGAAGGGAATGGTGCAGTAGTACCAAAAGTATGCAATTGCCTTTTTGGCTGCATCATGTGTGTCTTTGTTCCAACCCATGCTCTCAAGCGACGGTTGGGAACCAAGGGTAGTGCGTGGTACAAAATATGAGTCCACCCTAGATTTACGAACTCTAGGGCCAATGCTAACACTGCCACTACCACTAGCAGTAGCAGCGCCACCAGCACTAGGAGTACGCATAGGCATTGCTGATGCAGAAATAGAAGCACTACCACAAGCACTAGCACTAGGACGGTATGGAGGCATGGAAGAAGCATCTCCAACAGCACTAAGTCCATGTCCAACTCCAACACTCAACAACTCCTGCTTCTGTTTTTTTTTCATTTCTTTTTGCATTTCAAAAGTTTCTAATTGCACCTGTACTTCACGAACAACCTCAGGAGGTGCTATAGGGCAACCCACTGCATCATGGGCGGGTATGCGTGCAAGATGATATTTTAATCGATTTATGCCTCCATGATATATTGTTTTGCAATAGAAACATTTGGCGTCTCCTTTTTTCATTCCGGGAAAGATTTCAGCATGTTTCCAAGCAGGTTCTTTTCTGACTGGGGTATGAGACATTGTGAAAATAATAATATGGTATGATTTGCAAATGAATGTGGCTGCACAAAATAGGGTTTCTAAAATTATTTAAGTTGCAAGTAGGGTTTGTAAAAAAAAATGCAAACTCAAAAGAATAGTGATTTTACAAATTACAATCAATTATTTGTTAAAAAAACACAAAAAAATCAATTAAAATTGAACATACCTCTTAGATTTAGCTTGGAATGCAATACAAACTCCTCCCAATCACTGGTAATGAGCTCTCAAAGCACCTCCTTGCTGGTTTGAAGCTCCCTAAATGATATATGCCCCTGGATTTGTCTTCAACAACTTGCTGGTTGCCCTCTCTTCTCCTCCTATTTTTCTTCACAACTCTCTCTTCTCCTCCTATTTTGCCAAATGAATGAAATGAGGGCCCTTTTAGGGCGAAATAGAAGATATAAGTGAAAAAACAAAATAAAAAAATGTTATGTTTTAATGTGTTTTTGGCCTTTTTGGCCGCTGCTGTCGCGGCCGCGTCCCACAAGCCGGACTTCACATCGCCCGGCTACCGGGCGCTGGCCCAGCCGAAGTCAGATCTAGACGCTGGGCAGCTCAAGCACCAAGGCGATCTCCCTGTGATCGCTGTGTGGCTGGCTGGTGGATTTCCGGACTTCGGGCTACACCCAGAGGGACTTCATGGGCGAAGTCTCGAGCTATGCTTTGAAGGTTCTTCAAGGCTTGAATGGTGAATTTCAAGTCACCATAAACAAAAATATTTTTTAGCTGAGCCTTTGGGGCCAATTTGAGGCTGATTTTGTAGGCCATGAGTTCGGCCAGGTTGTTGGTAGCCTTCAATGTTAGCACAAAGTCAAACACCAAGAAGATTGGTTTTGGAATGATCATGATGACCCCACCAGCAACAACAGCCCCAAGGTTAGAGCTAGAGGTACCATAAAAAAAAAGGGCAGAAAAGGAGAGCTGATTGTTGTCAAAAGGCTTGTGACTTGTGAGGGACCTGGTTCTGGATAAGGTCAATCAGGTGCCACCTGTTGAGAAGATGAATTTCAGAGGAAGAAAGATTGCTGGAGTACTGTTCGTGCTAGAAGTAGACTTTAGCATTGAGTGAGATATCAATTTTGATTTTAAACAAGAGAGAATGATAAACTGGACACAAAAGAAAGGAATGACATTTTCTGATTTTAGAGATATTGAATGATGCTTGTTCCATTTGATCACAGTTCTGTTTTTTGAGAACAATACAGAGAGACATTCCCATTTCCTGAGCAAGAGATGTCCAAAGTGGGCAATTAAAGTTTTTTCATTTTTAAAACATCTGTGGCATATGTGTGGGCTGACAATGCCTCTCTGAAGCAAGTTGCTGCCAGTAAGAATTCTGTGTTGATGAAAAACCCACTGAAAGAAAAGGACTTTAGGGTTGAGGTGCTGATTCCAAATGGATTGCAGAGATTTGTTTCTAGGGTTGATGGAGAGTTGAAGACCAGAGCCCTCATGAATGGAGTAGAGGCCAGTTGAAGTGATGCTGCCTCAAATAAGTCTTCTTGATTGGGGTCTAAGGGCCAAAGACTAGTGAGAGTCTTCTCGACTTGCTGCCAAGAATCATGATCATGCTGACTGAGACTATATCAGCCTAGGAGGCCTGATTATTGCTTCATTTGACAAGCTGATCCAGTTTGTTAATATAAAGAGATTAAAAAGACTAAAGAAGGCAGTGAGGCAAGAAATGGGTGATAGGAGCATTACCAACAGTGGAGTCCTCCCAATAGTTAATGTGCTGGCCACTACCCTGGAGCTAGGAAATCCTGTCCTTCATGATATTAGTGGACCTACAAAACAAATTTCATATGCAAGAGGCACCTTTGATTGGAGTGATATTTTTAATAAGCACCATTCCTTGAAGGTCTTAACTGTATTTTGAACAGGATGCACTTCCAATGTGAAGGGGGTTAGTTATGAGGGTCCAAACCAGTTTGGCTCCAACAGCTATACTTGTGTGAAGAGCAGATCTAATGCCAGGCCGCCTTGAAATCTAGTTTTGGTAATATTCTTCTTGCTCACAAGATGAAATTTCTTTTTGGTATATAGGAAGTCACAGACTGTTTTATCAATTTCTTAAAGAATGTAGACAGGCTCATGGTAAATCATGAGTTGGTAGATAGGAAGATTGGTAAGGACATATTTGATAAGAGTAACATGCCTAGCCAAGGAGAGCCATCCATTGATCAAGCTGTGAATTCCCTTATCAATTTTTTCTATAAGACTATTCCAGTAGTTCATGTGTTGCATTTTAAAACTGACATCGTAAGGGCTCATCTCTGCCATGAGGGAATTGAAGATTTGTGAGAAGCTTTGAATCTCAGCTAGAGAGGAGCTGGAAGTGTAGAATCTACTTTTATTCTTGTTGAGCTTGGCACTAGAAGCTTTCAAGAAAGTGTCCAAGATTGCTGTGAACCATCTAACATTGGATTTGATGGCTTCACCAAGAAGAATGGTACATTAGCAAACTCAGCATGGGTAGTTTCCTTGACTTCTTCAGCAATCTTAATCCCAATTCAGTGGTGGCTGCATTTATTCATTGAGAGAGATTTTCCAAGAGGCCCAGCAATTACGAGGTAAAGATAAGGAGAAAGGGGGCAGCCTTGTCAAAGGCCTCTAGTAGCCTTGAAGAACTTGGAAGGGGATCTGTTAACCATGGGGGTGATCTAATGATCTTTGATGCTGTTGTGAGCCCATATGCAAAATTCAGTGGGGAACCCCATTTTGCTCATGATGCGTAGAAGAAAGTTGTGGTTGATTCTGCGGAATGTGTTGGACATATCCAACTTAATGGCCATGTTCTTGTTCTGATTGCCACAAGAATGTGATGATTTGTGGACAACCACAATCTTGTCGTAGATTTGCTTGCTTGGGATGAAGCCACCTTGCTCTTCACCAATAATTTTGTTGAGGACTTTCTTGATTCTATTGGCAATGATCTTGTAGGAAGAATTGCATATAGAGATAGGTCTAAATCTATCAAAGCTTACAGCACTTTTTGTCATTAGGAATCAAGACAAGAAAGTTTTGAGTTAATAGAACCCAAAATTGTACTTCTTACAGATGTCTTTAGCCATGAGAAGAATGTTAGTGTAAATTGAGTCATTATCAAACTAGTTAGCTAATCACCTTTCTAGGATTGACCTATTCACACTTAGGTGTTTTAGGCTTTTGTCTAACTTCATGTGGTTTAGACATGTGTCCTCATCATTTGGGACACCTAGTACATGTATATTCGACACTTACTCACTTCTCAAGTGAGTTCACAAGTGTTGCACCTTTGGAGGCTAGTCAGTCATTCAGTCCTACCTTCCTACCTCCTCATCCTTGCCTATATATTCAAGGTTGATCATTATATTTACACACTCTCATTTTGTATATGATAGATATCCTATTGTGCTCATATTTTGTTCACTAGTGGAAGGTTGTTTCGTGCTTTCAGATCTTGGATTCTCCAACAAAGAAGATCCTGGCTGATGAGATCAAAGAGCTGGTAGAAGAAGTTATCAGTGAAGCTGTCAGGTCCTGGAGTCTTGTCTTTGGGTAGTTTAGTCACCACCTCTTGAAGCTCACGCATGGAAATAGCTTGGCAAAGAGTGTCTTTGGAGCCCTCTTGAAGAGTGTAGGGGATGAAATTCAGAAGAGAGTCCTGAACCATAATATCACCATCAGATGATAGAGGTCTTCAAAATGTCGGGCTGCAAGATTCTTATTTTAATTGGGAACATTTGTTGAAGAGTGATCTGAAATTTTGATTTCCTTAATTATGTGTCTGTTGTATCTTTAGTGGGCTTTGAAGTGAAAATATTTGGTGTTGGAGTCTCCTTCCTCAAGCCATAATATTCTGGACTTGAATCTCCACTTTTGTTCATCCAGGCAATAAAGATCACTCAGTTTGTGGAGGACGATTCCCTTTTGTCGAGCAACTCAAGGGAAAGGGCAGAGTTATCAGGAGCAGTTTCAATTCGCTCCAAAGACTGGAGGAAAAGTTGCTTGAAATTTTCTTGAATGGATGCTGAGGCCAAGCCTTGATAGCTTGCTTGAGGTGGTGAATTTTGAGCTTCCAGAGCTGCCAGGGATTGGAGGGAGGGCACCAATTATTCTAGCTATCTTCAATCAGGAGCTTAAAGCCATCTTGTGAGAATCAATAAGCATTATATTTGCAAGGGATAGGTCCTTTCCTTCGATGATCTTGGGAAATGATGATGATATGTTTGTGATTGGAGATGGAGTTTTGATTCTTTTGAACAATTGAACTGATCAAGGGAAATTTAATGAGATCTTCATCAGCCAAGAATCTGTCCAACCTTTCAGCGATATACTGCATTCCAACTCTTCTGTTGGACTAGGTATATTTGCCTTGAAGAATTTTGATATCTCGTGGATTTGTAGTACCGATGATGTCTGCAACATATTCTTTGCATGAATCATGAACATGAAGGCCCCTTGTTTTTCTGAGCTATGCAGGAAAAGATAGTAGTCTCCGCCTGTGATGAGATTAGAAGGTTTAGTACTTTCAACCATTGCCAAAATAGAGCTCCAACAAGTTTTCTTCTGATCAGGGAAGTTGGGAGCATAGACATTCAAGAAAGTAAACTAAAGATTAGCATCAGATTTGAAAAGGATAGAGAGCAGGTGTTCACCTTTCTCGGTACTAATCATAAAGTCTGAATTGTGCCAAATGTATTTCCAACACATGTTGAGTCTGTCATGTTCTATTTTGGTTTCTTGTAACCCAACAATCCAAGGATGATGGTCTTTCACAAGATCCTTGAGGTAGTTTTTCTTGAGGGGTCCACCCAAACCCTTGCAGTTCCATGAGAGGAACTTCAGTTTTTGGATGTCTTTT
Source organism: Sequoia sempervirens (assembly GCA_007258455.2). Taxonomy (NCBI): domain Eukaryota; kingdom Viridiplantae; phylum Streptophyta; class Pinopsida; order Cupressales; family Cupressaceae; genus Sequoia; species Sequoia sempervirens. The sequence continues at coordinate 16,773 of VDFB02258634.1, forward strand.
TGGGTGGTTTGGAGAAACCCTTCAAAGTTGCCCAAGTCTTGCCTTGTATGTTTTTTTTGTCTCTTCTGATCTTAGCTCCTAGTTTGATTTTCTGCCCTGGGGTTTGATCAAGAAATTGTCCTGGAATATGGCCTTGCTAATCTGCTTGATAAAACTCTCTTGGTGAATTTTTTTCAAGTGGGAAGAGTGAACTGCCACTGCTATGCCCTCAAGAGTGTCACTTGGGAGAATTTCAGCCACAGAATCCTCAGGGTCCTTAGTAGCCTGAGCAGTCTCCAAGTCAAGGGTAGTATTAGGATCTGATTCAAGGAGTTGAAAAGCATTGGTTACAGCAGGGCGAGAGGGAGTGAAAACTTTGGAGGGTCTTGGGCACTTGCTTTGTGATCTTCTTCTATTTCTTCTGTTTTGAGCAGGAATGAATCCATCACCATTTTGGGTTTCAGCATTTTGAGGAGCAGCTGGCTTGTTAGGGTAGTTTTGAGAAGTGCCCATAAGCATGGCAAGAGAGGCATTTGAAAGGGATGTGTTCATAGTCTTGGCACTGGTTATGAATACACTCCAGAATTTTTATTCCAATAGCTTTGGGGAGGCCTTTATGAGGTTTAACTTGAATACATTCTTACACTGGAGGCATTGTGAGATTTGGGAGGAACTCAATCAACAAATTTTCCAATCTGATTGCCTATTTGTTGCAGAATTGAGTAATTCCATAGATGGAGGGGAAGAAAAAGGAGTCTTACCCAGATGGGAGCCTTGCCAGGTGCATGCACTTGGGGGTTGAAATGTGCAGTCCAATGGCAGAGAAAGAGGGGGGGGGGGGGAATCCCATAAACCATGCCCCACCCTGAAAAATTGAGTCCTGTTTACCACTAGAGAGACAAAGATGACGATGAAATTGCCATGTCCACGGAGCTAGAGTTCAAATGAAGAATTTTTGGATCCCCAGGTGCTTGTGATCCATTTCTCCAGTGCCAAGGGGCTTGGCTCTATAAAATGGCTGATCAGACCATGCGAAGAGAGGTTCAGGACTGAGTGCTGGATGCATTCAGGAGCCAGCACAATCAGGGGAACCTTGTTGAGTTTGGGGACAAAATGGTTCAATTTGAAAGGCGCAGAAGGCTGTGAGGAAGCCGATGGACCAGCAGGTGCAGGCTTGGGAGGGAGCTTTGATTTGAGGAACTACAGAGCAGTTGCTTAACAACCCGACCCTTCGGTAAAATTAAAATTTTCATAATTTACATCCTACAAGTATGTAAACGTGTTAATCATGTCATTGCAATAGAATTTTTCTTTTTCCTTTATTGACAAAACATGAACAAGTTGCCATATTAATATACAACAAAGATTCCATTTTAATATAATAACTTCACAAGTACATGAAACAAGAATACATACCTTAACTAGCATAGCCCCAATGAGCTTTAGAACAAATAGTAGTAAGAAGGTCCAGGAGTTCGTCCTTTCAAATCTTGGTACATCGGCCGCTTGCTGAGGAGGAGAAACATCACTTGGGCGCTTTTCCACCAACCACGGACTTATAATGCGGTCCCCCGCACACCTATCGTTAGATAGATGGCCCTCCCTTCGAAGAAGAGATTGGTAGGGTATCCTTTAACGATTACTAACTGAGCATAGTGTTGTGTTCCTACATAACTAGGTCCTGTGCATACGGCATCTCTTGAACTAGTATGTACTTCGGGAACACAATGAACTGGCAGTGTAGTCTCAACTATTTCACACCTAAGTGAATGTTGTACATTTCACTACTTTGGCCAAAGTATTATCATTCAGTACTTCGAATGAAGGTCATTTATCATATGCACTACTCAGGGCCGATTTGCATTAAGGCTTTCTTACACTACGCATAGGTTGGTCTATCGGGGTAGTACGTACCCTAGACGTCCTACTTCAAGTTAACTACTAGAAAGGAGAACAATTTAACAAGTACTCACAACTATCTCCCTTATACGGGACTTTCTCATCCTAGGAGCTTTTAATAACTTGACTAAGTTAATCTTCAACTAGTCGTGATCGGTAACTTATTAAATACCCTCATTTCATTCCTTAGTATTTAAATAGCTATATGCAAACATACACTCCTTATATGGAGTCAATACAAATAATGCAATTTACTCTTCAATAGATCAGTAAATCCGTCTACTAATTAATATAATTTACTCTTCAATGGAACAATAAATCCGTTTACTAATTAATGCAAGAGTTAATAGTATAGAACATGCATTAGCCTTCCTATTTCACAAATTTTCCACTTGTTTAATGGTTCAACAACACTTCTATAATTAAGGCAATCCTTTTAGAAATCCTTTCCAAGTATACCATAAAGAACGACCTTCCTTCCCTATTATGTTTCAATGAAAGTGGACTTTTATTTGTAAACTCTTCTAGACCAAAGAAGAATAGCAACTTCATGAAAAAGTAAAAGAGTTAACATGCCTGACAAGAGCTTTCCACAGGTGTTGATCTAGTGAGAATTTGCTACACCTATAGCCTCCAGCCAAAGGACTTCTTAGCAGATTAAAAGCTCACTCTACGAAGGATGAACACTCTGAATTTGCTCACAAAATTGCTAAATGCTCTCAAAAACTCTCTTAGCAGAATAATTCTCACTCTCAGCAAATTAACACTCAGAAACACTTGTCTTTTTTTTTTGAATGAGACTAAACCCGAATTCCAGAATTGTGTGTTGGATGAAAGAACAGGGACGGCTCAATATACTAAACTCAGATTGCTCAATGCGTGTCTCTGCAATGAATGGAAGGGCGTGTATAAATAGGCCCGAATTGCAACAGTTTTCCACTTAAGAAGGCATGTCGAATGACAACACAGTGCTCAAAAATAGTCAAAATGATACTTGGCGGATTCTTAAACCCTTAGTCATCGAAATTGAAGGTGATTCGACTTCCTTTTAAGCCAGCAAGAGAAGAATAAATCAACTCACATGGCGGATTTGACAGCTCAAGGCGTTTTCAGTTTTGTAGGTTATTTTGTTGCAATAAATCAGGAAGTTTGTTCCAGACGAAAAGGTCAAGACTCGTATGATCCCACGCCACCAATTCGTGCCTTGAGATCAGTATTCGGTTATTCTTTAGACCAGGTCGCAGCCAAAGTCACGAACCAGTCGCGTTTTTACCAGGCGCACGACTTTTCCCACGAGTTTTCATGAGCTTTTCAAAATAAAACGTATTTTCTTCTTTTTCAAAAGTTCATTAAAAATAAATTCGACTTCTCTTGTTTTTAATATCTCCAGCAAAAGAATTCGATTTCTATGTTTGAAATTATTATTCTCTATAGCCAAAATCGAAATATTTCAAATATTTATTTCTCTTAATATTTCAATTTCCCTTAGTTCAAAATATTTAATATTGATTTCAAAATCAAATATTTCCTTTTTAAAATCTTTAAATGTAATAATATATAATAAAAATCGTTTTATAAATTTACCAAGGTATTTTAAAATTCAATTTCCAAAATTACTCAAGGTAATATAAAATTGATTTCCTAAATCATTTTAGGCAATAATATTAAATTCAAATATTCTTATATATTTAATATATATTTATATATTAAGTGGCCGATTCGAGCTAGGTTGGTTAAGGTGTTCCCTTGTGTGATACCATGGAGTTCGACTCTCGGCTCCCGTCAATGCTGGGTTAGTGTGTCTTTGCGGCAACTGCTAGGTCCGCGGTAAAAAGTTTACGGCGATTGGGGTTATATGGGGCGTCTTTGCCGATTCCCCTAGATTAAAAATATATATTTAATATATATTTATATATTTTTATTATAGATTTATTTACTCCTTAATATATGAATATATTACTATTTAAATATATTTACATTTATTTAAGTAAAACTATAATATAAAATATATACGTTTATATTAAAATATATAAACATTTACATATTTAAATATTTACACTTATACGTATTAATTGTTACATATGTATATTGTGAGCCAGTCAGCATACTTTCAATATACATGCATACGTATTTGTGTAAATATGATTATATGTAAATTCTAATCAAATATTACTATTAACATCCTTATTCTCAGGCTATAGGTAACATGGGTATATATATATATATATATATATATATATATATATATATCACTATATGTAGTGTACACGTAAATGTATGTATACCATGTTAACACGTACGTATGGGCAAATCCATCTGCCGACCATACGTATGTATTGACATGTATATACATACTTACTTGACCTATTAACATATATCCATTCACGTTTTCCATATCATGGTCAAAGCATAGTAAGTCAGACAAATGAGTAATCATCACTTTTCAAAGCATAAAGAAGTAAACATAACTCCTGAAGCCTAAGGATGAC